>BEWF01000060.1:0-183149 GCA_002583695.1 Pleurotus salmoneostramineus
AGTACGCGCTAAGTTTTCCACAGTCCTGGTCTTATTATTCCGTTAGTCTGACTAACGCCGTTTCAGATATGATTACTCGCATTAGAGACGGTCACTAAAAAGCAGCTCAACCTGTAGATCACTTCGGGATTCAACTCACTGTATAGATAAAACATAAACTTTGCATTCATCGTGTAGTCCATGTCCAACGTCATTTTCACTTGTTTCCTGATTTGGAAATTCGTTCTTGGTCTTCAATTTCTCCTGCGTCCACTTCTCACTCTCCCATTTGCTCGCCATGACTGCCGATGTGATAGACTTGGTGTCATCGGACGAACCAATAATAATACCATCGGGCTCCGACGACGCCAAAGAGCTCCCGTCGCCCAAACCCCGCAAACGCCCTCGACGAAACCCAAAACCAAGCAGCTCCCGTCTTCAACCACAATCTTCGTCATCGTCTATCCAACGCGTGGATGAGGAAAAGGACGCGTTGGTCAATGAAGAGCCTCCAACAATAAAAGGTCAACAAACGGATGCCGTGGACCCTCTATTTTTCGTTGACGTTACACCCATCGTTTTGCAACCCGCGCTGAAGCATGTAGAAGCTGCTCCTGGAAAACCATCAGGCACGGAGAACAAACTCTTGCTCCCTGCCCACGTTGCTGTCGGAGAATCGGAGACTATTGACTCTGAACTGGAGGAGGGGGAGGAGAGCTTCATCGAGTATGTTGACTATGATGATAACCGTAAAGTGAGTACCCACGTCCAACGATCTCGCCTTGAACCACGCTCATCGTTGGACGTGTCCGAAGTCCGGACTGGTACGGTATTTTGAAGAGGAAGAGAGGGAGGAAGCACAGCCCGTCAAGCGTGTTTGTAGAAATTGCGGCGGGAACCATTCCTCGTCAGGTTGTAAAGTCATAATTGTATGTCTTACTCTTGCTCTCCAACTCATTCTTCGCTCATCTTTACCAGTGTTTAATATGCGGCGCTCGGGATGAACATCCATCGCGTCAATGTCCTATTAGTAAAACTTGTTTTCGCTGCGGGAGGAAAGGCCACGTAGTGTCTGTGAGTATCACCCTCGCCTTGTTCACATGAGGCCAACTCATATATTCAAGACACTCTAGAATTGCCCGAATCGTGGTGACTACTCGAACTATGGCTGTGAACGTTGTGGTAGTGATATCCACAAGACAAGTGTACGTATCCTTCTCTTCAAACTTCCCGTGGTACGCGTAGAATGCTCAAATCAACTCCCACAGGATTGCCCCACCTTGTGGAGGCAGTACTCTTATGTCTCTGACGAGGGTCGTCAAGAAATCTTGCAAGTTCGTGAATCGAAGTATGATCTTGAAATTGGAGAAGGAGGGGAAGGATACATCGGCACAGACATCTGGTGTTACAATTGTGGAGATGATGGACATTGGGGAGATGTGAGTGGTTCATGATTGACATTCCGCAATTAAATGATCATACTCATCCTCGTATTCTAGGATTGTACGATTGAACGCAAGGCACATCGTCCTCCCGACGAACCATCGGCGTTTAGCGAGCACAACACCTCGACGGGACCGTTTTCAGAAGCAACCCTCGAACCGTCGACCTCCCGACCTCGAAAAGCCCAACCATGGACAGAACCTGACTTTGTCGACTCGAAACTACCTGGAAATGTTGGCAAGGAAGGCCGGAAGAAAAGTAAAGCGAAGATGGAAAAACGAGCGAGAGAAGTAGAGGAGGAGGATGAAGAGGAGGATTGGTTCGCACAGGGATCACGGAGACGCACCGTCACTGCCGGGTCGTCGAAACCAGCTAAACCGAAATCTGCAGATAGGAAGAGGGATAAAAGTGGAGGGTCTGGTGAATCGCATGGGGGGAAGACTATCAAGTTCAAAATGGGACCAATCCGTCAGGATGTGGGGAATAAGGCTGAGTCGAGTAAGCCTCAGAGCCTCCTCGATCGCCTTCATGGGCCTGGTCCAAACCCTCGTAATGGCTTGAAGCCAACCAAACCTGAAAGTCATGGTCAAAGTTCGTCCAAGCCGAAATACGATAAAGACAGAGATAGAAGGGATAGGGATAGAGACAGGGATAGAGATAGGGATAGGGACAGACGAAGAGAACGGGACGAAGAGGATAGGCGTGGTCATAGGTATGATGAGAGAAAGCCGCCCTCTGGACCCCGTTATAGAGGCGGATATGGGAGGTAGCTTTGCTTTTTGGCATGAATCACAGTACTATGTTCTTGCTATCATTTTTGGTGTCGAGGCCCGTTGAGGTCATCTACTTTGCTAGCATACTCAAGGAGACCCGCAGCGAAGATTCGTACGGTCAAATTCTCAACCCCTCAGATCCGCAACGGCTAATCTGCAAGAGATGATGATAAATTATGCTACACTGAACGACTACAAAGCATCGGTAAATTTTAATTTAGAGCTCGTCGTGTTGAGGAACGGGGTTGCCATCCTCGTCGATCTCCTCCATCTCAATTTGAACCTTATCCTTCATGTGATCAGGCAGGATGACTTTGGCCTTTCCATCGTCGTTGGGATCCTCCGGGGGGAATGAAGGAGGGAATGCGAAAGGTGGTTCCTCTTCTTCGGTGGGGAGTTCGGGATCAACAGGAGGAGCAGGCTTGACAGAAGTATCTGTGGGAGCCATCTCTGATACACCCAAAGAGCGACGAAGAACCCTGTCAACGCGTTCGAAGAAGATATTGGAGTCGGGGACTTCAAATCCGGAGCGCACCAGGGCGCCGTCAACGAGGATGGACGCGACTTCTCTGATCTCGTCTTCCGCTTCCAAATCCCTTTCTTCCTCTTCAGCCGGGAGCTGTTCAATGCGGCGGAGAAGACCCTCGATAAGAGGAGAACGGGGGTTGATTTCCATCAATTTCTGCTTCTTGGCAAACTCGTGGAGCATTGATTTATCTTGCTCTTTCTGAGCGTTTTGGGCATCTGTGTAAGCGAGCATTAAGGGAAGTCGGTCGCGGATTATTGAAGATCACGTACTCATCATACGTTCAATGTTGGCGGTGTAACCATGTTGATCAGCGACGATAGCGCAAGGACTCTTCACTAGTCTGTTGGAAACGACAACTGTGCAGTATTCGTCAACACCGACACGAGAAAGAGGATATGCAGACCACCCACCATCGCGGACTTTGTCTCCGACCTCTTTCTTCAAGTAATCCAGGAGAGGCTTGTACTTTTCCTTGGCTGCTTCGAGCTCAGCCTTCTCATCGGCGAGTGAATCTAATCAGCACTTGAGATTAGCCGAGAACACACAGCAACCGGATTCAGATGATGGTCTTACCTTCGTCACCGAATTTGAGACCAGCCTTAGCGACGTCTTGGAAGGGAACTTTCCTGGGTGCAGTGTCAGGGCCTACGCGGGGGACGTGAAGAAACAACAACTCACTTCCAGGCGCGAACGTTCTGGACGAGAATTTCATCGAGAGGTTCATTCAAGAGCAGAACTTCATATCCACGAGCATCAAGCTTCTCGATGAAGACACTCTTCTTCAAATCATCAAACTCTCTGCCCATCTCAGCGAGGTAGAAGATCTATGGAAACGGTTAAGAAAGACCCTCGTATCACACCCTAAACTACGCACCTGCTTTTGGCCCTTCTTCTTGTTCTCCAAGTACTATAGCGCAAGTTTAGAAGGGGATGGGTGAGTAAACGAGAGTCACGAACCTGATCCAAGGACACGACACCCTTGTCTTCCTTGCGGTTGGTGTGGAATCGAGTCAAGGCGGCAAGCTTCTCTCTGTTCTTGGTATCCTCAACGGCGCCCAATTTCAGAACCGAACCGTATTGCTTTTGGAACCTTTCGAATTTGCCAGGTTCCTCATCTGCAAGCTTGTTGAACATGCTGATAAGGTGCTTGACGATGATTGTCTTGATTTGTTTCAAGAAGCGAGTGGATTGAAGAGTTTCACGAGATACGTTCAATGGGAGATCCTCGGCTACAAAACAGAAGCTAGTTAAGACGTTGGACATTACGAATGGACGTGGGGCGCGTACCATCAATGACAACCTTGACCCAGCTGGCCCACTTGGGCAAGCCATCCTCACCCAAATCGTTGGTGATGAAGACACGCTTGACCAAAAGGCGGATGTCCTTCGAGCGTGATTGAAGGGGCTGTTGCCAATAAGACTCCTCGCTATATGAAAAGTCAGGGGGCGGCACCAGGCAGGTCACCGGGACACACTCACAGTCTTCCTGGGACGAACACAATTGCGCGGAAGGAGACACCAGATCCTGAGTCTCCGGAGAAGTGATGCCATGCAAGGGGACTCTCGACTTCCTTGAAGAAGGCCTTGTAAAAGTCGGTGTATTCCTCTGATGAAGTCCTAAAGTGAGCACGAGTTAATGGTACACATTATTCGAACCAAGCACCTTTGGTGACGTCTTTGGGATCACTGCGCATGACGGGTCAGTATGACTTCGACGTGATAGGTAGAAAGAGGACGCACCGCATCCAGATGGGAGGTTGCGAGTTGAGGTGTTTCCACTCATCAACGACGACAGTCTTCGTCTTGACTGGTGGCTTTTCTTCCTCTTTCTTATCTTCAGAAACCTCTTCAACAACTGCTTCGTCATCATCCTTCGTCACGGTGGGTTCCTCCTCGACGGCGGATGTGGTAGCGGTCTCGCCCTCTGGTTGAACTTCCTCATCCGGAACTTCCTCCGTACGTTGAGTGAACAGGTAGATAGGGAAGGCCGATGAGTAGGAAGAGTGTTTGTTACTTGGATAACATCAGTGACCTGCCAAACACGCAACTCAAGAACTCACATCAACTCAGAGAGTTTATCAGCGTCCAAGTATTCCAGTGAGTCTTCTTTCAGCACCAGGGTGATCTCCGTACCGCGACCAATAGTATTTCCACGAGGATCAGGGTAAATTTCGAAAGAACTATCATCGGCGGAGGAGCTGAATACGTGTTGGACGGGGTTGGGATTTTGAGCGGTTTTGGGAGGGATGGACGCGACGTAGACACGGTCGGCGACAAGGAAACTGCTGTAGAAACCGAGACCGAAAGCACCAATCAAGTTGCCTTGTCCAGTTGCGTCACTGTTTTCTGCGCGAGCCAAGAAGTCGGAGGTACCCGATTTTGCCAGTGTACCCTGCGGAATCTGTAAGTCACTAAAACATGGCAATACGATGCAGACCCACCAAGTTTGTCGTCAGTTCCTCCGGTGTCATACCGATACCAGTGTCTATTGTACGAAGACGTTAGTACATGAACCAATGATCAACAAATTCGCGCGTACCTGCAATGATGATACGGGCAGGTTGTTCACCCTCAGGCTTGACGAGCTTGAGCGTGATGTTGAGCGGATTGCTGCCGTCCCATATCGACTTGTCCTTCAGTGCCGTGAGTCGAAGCTTCTCGATTGCATCGTTCGCGTTTGAAATGAGTTCACGGATGAAGATGTCTCTGAAATTTGGTGTCAGCTTTGCTACTCCTTTGTATACATCAATTTCGACTCACTTGTGAGAATACAAGCTATGAGAAAAAAGTAGCCGTGTCAATACACAGAATGACGGAATGCAGTTTGGGTCGCGCACCTGTTGATCACAATTTTACGCAGACGGGCGACATCACTCTGTTATCGTTCCCCCAGTCAATCCCCCAGCTTTGAACCAAGCACACCGCAGACGTACCTGGTAATTGTGCTTTGCCTTCGGGACGTCGCTGGTTAAGTCTTCGAGTTGAGCGTACGAAGTTACAGCGGTCAAGGCCAGAACGAAAGTACGAAGAAGCCGCATACTGGCTCTCTGTGTAAAGCTTTGTGCTTCACGTCCAACCTTGGAATAGAGAAAGAAAAAGAAAAAAGAGAGAGAGAGATGCGGACGAGGTGCCAGGTATTTCCGGCAATAAATATGATCTCTGACGTGTCAGAGCGTGTCACCCCTTGAAGTCTTACACGGAGAAGCTTTCCTTTTGTATTCAACTGGGTCGCATACTGTCAATCATCTCCTGGACCATTCCCACAGTTCATCATTTTCGCTGGGGAAAGCTTGAAAGAGAACGACGTGTCAAGTCGCGAATGCGTTCGAAGATACATGCCAGTGATCACGCGCACGCGATGCAGGGTGCTCATGCAATGACGCAGATGGCGGTCCGGATTAAGATAAACTAACTAGGAGGTGCTAGATGTACAGATAATTTTGGAGCAGAGAGCTCAGAGAGATACGCCTGAGGAAGAGAAGGCTGGCTCAAATCAACTACATCATGCACAAATGTCAGCACTTACACGAATCCATTGTTCTCTTTGGTCAGGTACATGGTCGAACATGACATATCTTTTATCGTTCTATGGAGATGAGATGAGTACAGTCTACGACACAACGAAAAGGATGAAGACATACCCTGAGGACTTTCTCGATATCACTGACATCGATATTCTTCGCTAGGACTTTCATATCAACCTTACCACCGAACGCCTCGCCTTCATCTTCACCGATGTCATCCGCCTTGACGCCACCATCCACCCCTTCGCCACCAATCTTCCCAAGACGTCCCCAAAATTCGACGAACGAATTCTCTGACATCATCTCGTCGAAGGCCTTGCGAGCATTCTGGCTCCTCGTTCTGCTCCAACGACTGAACTCGTCTTCCAACGAATCAATGTCTAGTCCTAACTTCGATGCAGGAAGTGAAGCTAGAACTTCGGCTACAGGAAGTGAGGTGAATTTGGTGGCGAGAGAAGGAGCATGCGTCTCGAATAGGGAGTGCAGCCCATTCATATACTTGTCCGACAGCCGCTTGATATGTTGATGGAAGAGGTTGATTCGATGGTTGAGGGATAATGGCGAATTTTCATATCGAGGGTCTGTCTCGAGCTGAGCTCGTATGGAATCCCAAGATGCCTGCAAACAGAATGAGTATGTGCTCGTAGAATAAGATCAGCCGTACCGTCGGTTCTCTGATAGCGTCGGTGAGTAAAGACCTGTAGACCAAGGGAAAAAAGCCATGTTGAGCGCCACACCCGTTACAAGTCGGAGAGAGGATGACAAGGCGCACATGAATTCCCGCTCCCCTTCTTCTTTAGAAAGACCTTTTCTTGAGCGGTCAATTTCAGCTTCGACGCGACCACGCTCGGCCTTGACCTTTTGCTCGCGTTCCTTAACCGCTCTTTCCTTGCGCTCCTTCTTCCTCGTCTCTGTATCGGCATCCTCTGCTGTCTTAGAAGATTGCTGCTCCGACGGAAGAGACGGTGACGAAGAATCTTTCCATTTACCAGCTTTCAGATAGGTATTGAAGAGCTCTTCTCGCAAGGAAGAAGATCCGACTGCGTCGTAGCGAGGGTCATGAACGAGTTTCCGCTTCACCTTGTGCAACATTTGTCAGTGACATAAACGATACGACGCCGAAAAGGGAGCTAACTTCTTTCCACACAGAGTTCTCAGTGATGTTTCCATGCTCCTTCAAAAGCGCGAAAAAGTTGACCTCGGCCTGTTGAGCCGCCTGACGTTTCTCTGGTGGGCATTGCATAAGGCTATCCGGAAAACAGATATGATTGTTGACTATGAAACTTACTTTCCCCGAGCTCCTTGAGAAATTCACGAAACCGTTTCTCCCGTTCTCTATCGTCGCGGCCCCAGCCCCAGAAACGTCGATCTTTCTTCCAGCTTCTTCGGAAGTCAGTCCAACTCATCCGAGTACTCTTCACCTCCTGCTCTAGTAGCTTCTCAAACTCTTCCTTTGGGTCTTCCTTCTCTTTCTTCACTTGACTTTGCCGAAGTTCGCGTGCGCGCTCTTTGCAGTATTCATCAAAGGCTTCCCGACGGGCCGAAACTGAAGGTAGCAACACATATCGAGGATCTGACACGAAGAGTGGGAGGGAAGTATCCCAAGGCATCAAAGGATTGATATCCTTTTCCCTAAGTAGAGTCTGAGTTGTATATGTGGATTAGAAAGCGCGAATAATGAATGAGCAAGGAAATATACGCTTACCTTGAAGAGTGCTTTGGCTTCCTCGATGGACAGGTCGACGCGTTCAGGCATCACAATTTGTGGTTGCTCCTTTGCCTTTGCTTCTGCCTCTGCTTCTGCCTTCAGTCGCTCAGCCTCCTCTTCTGCTTTCCGCTTCTCCTCCTCCTCCGCTTCAGCGGCCAGCTGAGCTGCAGCTTCCCTTTGCCATTCCTCTTCCTCCTCGCTATCATCATCATCGTCCTCATCATCGTCCTCCTCTATCCTCGGCTTTTTGGAGGCGACTTCGCTAACCGGTTCCGGATCTTCAGCCTTCCTCTTCACCATACCCTCAACTTCCGACTTGATCCTTTCTATCTCCTTCAACTGTTCATCTTTCACAGATTCCATAGCTTCTTCAGCTTCACGAGCAGCCCTCTCCTCGGCTTCATTCTCTTCGGCCTCTAGCGCAGCAACCGCATCCTTAATCTCGTCGGGGACCGTCCAAACACTCGATTTCTGCGCTTTATTGGTATAGAAGACGTTTCCCTCAGTCGTCTTCACGCGCAGCCAGTTAGTGCCAGGAATGGGAGTCTTGACGAGGGGTTTTTCCGTTTTCTTCTTGCTCGGCTGTTGGGATTGCGAGGGCAAGGGAAATGTAGGTAGTGGTCGCACATACGTTGACTCCTTGGATATAGCATTGAAGTAATACGATTGGCCTCCAGGTGCTACACAGATAACCCCAGTCAGCCATATCGTTGCACGCATGATGCAAAGGGATGCGTACCCGTGTGTTGCGACCAGCCGGGTGGCAGAGGAGGTGGGCCTGGAAATCCTGGCGCCGACATTGGACAACTCGACCTTCGTCGAACGCCAAGTCCTGGTGAGTGTTATAAATAGACCTCACCACGCGACGTTCAGGAGTCACAAGGCCATCATGTTAGGGGCCCCAACTTGCATCCAGGTTCAATCTAAGTCTGTGTTGGATGTCTTTGTTCCTTTAGGCAGGTGCGCAAAAGAGGTCCGGCTCTGAAGAAGCTCTGACGAACCGAAAATAGGGAGCTCCTCTCAGGATCTTCCATAAGTTCAATTGCCTCCAACGGCATCCGTTTAAATCCATCAGAAACAAGTTCCAGTGACCACTCCATGTGGGGAAGAGGTGGATTTATATAATATATATCTGACATCTAATCCAAACTAAACTTAAGCACCAGCTTACTTTAACCATCCCACCTTCGCCCCCTTCTGTGGCTCAACGATGGCATCTGACAGTAATCACGCATTGACGAAACGCATCTTGTGGAAGCTCGACTGCCGTATATTGCCTCCTTTAGCTCTGGTGTGTACCCCTTTGACCGCTCTCCTGGCTCACCTACATACCAATCTCTCGGAGATAGCTTTGGCTCGCTAACTTTATCGACCGTAGTAATATCGGGAATGCAAGGTAAGTGGCATCCCTGAAAGAGCGTAATTCACTCATCGTTTCCTGCCGTGGTAGGATTGCCGGTCTCGAACGGGACACACATTTGCATGGAAATCAATTCAACATTATCCTGGCCGGCACGTAGCCTTCCTTACCTGACTTGCCTCCGCTCGCTCATTCTACTATGCAGTGTTTTATGCATCGTGGGCTTCTTTGGCATCATATGCATAATCTAGTCCTGACATACAGATAAGCTACATCACCACAGAGCTTCGTACGTACTCACGGGCGAGAACAAATTACTCGCTGACACCATATTCACCTAGCATCCAATTGGGTCATCAAACGAGTCGGTGCAAACCGATGGATCCCTATTCTTGTTTGCCTATGGGGTGTAGTCACCACCCTCACAAGCCTCGTTCACAGTTTTGCTGGGCTAGTAGTGGTACGAATGTGTCTCGGGGTGTGCGAGGGTGGGCTACTTCCTGGCATCGTATGGAACTTGCTTATCTATCCGTCAAAAATCTCTGACTCACTCATTAGATTTTGTACCTGAGCACAATTTACAAGCGGCACGAACTCCAACTCCGGTCTGTCGTACCGTGGTATCTCATTTATGCGGCTCGCTCTTAACCATCGCTCAAATGACAGAGTCGGCATATTTTATGCCTCCGGTAAGGTGCACCGCATGTTGCAGACCTTCGAAACTGATGGTGCCGAAAAGCTTCGCTGTCTGGCGCATTTGGAGGTATGCCCTTTTCGTTCGTCCAATAGTACCCAAGGAATTACATGATTTTAGGCTTGCTTGCCACTGCCATTTCCAAAATGGATGGAATCGGGGGCTTGGCTGGATGGCGCTGGATATTTGTCCTCGAAGGGATTGCAACCGTTTTATTTGGCCTTGTCGCGGCAGTGTTCCTCCCAGGCAGCATCGAAACGGCGAAGTTTCTCAGTGAAGAAGAAAGAGTGTTTGCTTGTGAGTCTCAGCTCTCTGGAGTGGTCGGAGAAACGTTTGCAAATATAAATCACCCGCTTCTCCACTTCGCGATCATGATGCCTATTTATAGTGCAACGTTTTCGCATGGACGATGTGACGGCGTCAGCTCCCCCAGCTTATCGCTGCAGTACTCCGGCATCAAGCCAGGAAACTGAAAAGGCTGAGAATGTGCACGTCCATGATGCTTCCCCTCAGGTAGTCCAATCCGTAAGTCAGGAAGATGAAGAGTTTGAATGGGGCGAAGTTCTCAGGGGTAGGTCCCCTATTATGTGTGACTTAGGTTTCCCAGTTGAACAGTCCGCCAGGTGTCATGGATATCCAAGTCTGGCTAACCGGCCTCGCGTATTTTGGCCTCATAGTCAGCCTCTACTCTTATTCGCTATTCTTGTCAATTCTCTCCTATGTTCGCATGTATTTATAGCTGACATTTCCAACAGACCTACCATCGTGTCAGGTTTAGGATATTCTGGGGAGCAAGCGCAGTTGCATACTGGTGCGTCTTCTACTATAGATCACTACCACGCCATTCTTTGATGCAGTCTCCCCTCCCCCGCACGCCTCCATCTAGTTCCGCCATATGTTCCTGCCGTGGTTCTCACCGGTAAGGCACTAATGAATGCCGGACAATATGACTATAGCTGAATGGTTCTTCCTTTGCATTCATTCCAGTTATTGTGGCTATTCTTAGTGACAGGCTCAAGTGGAGGGGGCCGTTTATTCTGATCTGCTTGCCCCTTGCAATCATTGGTAAGTCCGCCGCTGCAGTCGCTCATATGGTCCATAATGCACACGTTCGCCCAGGATACATCGTCGCAATCACCGCACAGACAAACACAGGAAGATACGCCGCAGTCTTTCTAATGGCGTCTGGAGTGTAAGTCCTCAGGACAGTATTTCATCCGCTTTAACCGACTGACGTCTTGTAGATACCCGTCTGCTCCGTGCATCTTGTGAGTTATTCTTGCTATCGTTTCTCAACCGCAGGTCTGATATACTCGCTCATTAGATCCATCTTGCCCAATAATAGTAGTGGACACTACAAGAAAGCTACTACTACTGCGGTGCGAATTATAGCTCGGTTTCAGACAGAGCAGCGGTACTGACAATTTGACAATACCAACAGCTGCAATTGGCTGTCGCCAATACTGGGTGTGTGATACTTTCGTTATCTGGGACCTCTGTATCAAGTTCTTTCTTTGACCAATCCGGTTCAGGGGATTTGTCGCAACTTTCATCTACACGAGCGGTAAGCTCACTTACGAAGGCAGCAGGAGAGTGTTGACCACCCTGTCATCAGATCAAGCTCCGAGGTACATTCGAGGTCACAGCATATCTTTGGCTTTCCTCGTACTCGCCTGGGTTTTGACGGCGGCCAACGTGTATGCTAAACCATCCGCCATCTGGTTGCATCTGATAACTCCTCATCTATAGGGTGTACTGCATGTGGGAGAATAGCGCTCGACAACAAGGACGTCGCCAACACAATATTGCAGCTTATGAGGCGCTTTGGGAGTTGGGGAAAACGAGGGCACCTATCGGAGACCGCCACCCAGATTTCAGATTCACCTTGTAGAGCCTCCTGTAACATAAGGAAGGATAGGAGAGATGGTACGAATGAAATTAAATGTCATGGCTACATGCAAATGATAGTTACAGATCACTGAGGAGAGAACGAAGGAATCGACACGGCAGAAATCAACCAAAGAAGAAACTTGAGCGATAGAACCTGTGTCAAAGACTTTGTGAGTGACCCATCATTGAAAGGGAGAGGGACATACTTTTTGTTTAGTTGATACAAGAATTGGTTTAAATTGACCTTGACAATGCCATTGAATAACGAATATGAAGATCTATTGTCGAAGCGAGCTTGGAGTAGATCTTCGAGGCGCACATCCTCGCCAGCGATTCGTGCGGTGATGCCATGGACAGAGGACTCGAGGACAAGATTGAAAACGCCGGCAGTGTTTGACGAAATGATGAGGTGTATTTTGTCAAACTGCCGAGGAGAATACTGGTCGACAGAAAGCAGGATTTCTTTCTCATAGAGATCCCTCGCGGTATAGAGATATGACCCGAATTGAGGAGCTTGGCCAGATCTCTGAAGGTTTCGGAGGTGGGACCACTGTTTGGTGAATGGAACAACCCATCCGCTCTTACTAAGAAGAATTGTCAGCGATAGTTCGCGAGAGGGAGGAAGTATACGCACGCTTTGCCCTTGGACATGGTACTGATTGCACTCTCGACGTAACTATGGTAGCTATTGATCTGCTCTTCGTATGAACGTTTGCGTTCACTTAAGTCTCGGAGGGCTTGATTCATGCTTTCCATTTCTTGTTGTCGTTGCAGGCGCTTCCTGTGTTTACTGCGTACGTCAACGGCGATTGCATTGAGTATGCCTTGGAACCCGTCATTCCTGGTGATCTTCCCTCGGCTTTCGAGATCCAAAAGGAAAGAGATGGTCAAGGCTTTCACAGCGGCAAACTTGAGCCTGAGTGGACTCGGTCAAAAACATGTGGGACCGGTGGAAGAGTGATGACATACGACCGAATATCCTCTAACCGGTAGGTTGCGTCGGCCCCTGATGTAGAAGGCATACGCCGATCCACGTTGCGTACCTGCTCGGTTTCCATCTCATAGTCGAGGATATCTTCCCAACGATTTTCATCAGCCTCGGTCACTGGTCTCATAAGTGCCTCGACCAATTCCTGAGCGGGTTGGACCCGTAGGATGGCGAGAACACCTCGCTTCGCTTGAACCCATAGCGCCTTCTCATCAGCTTCAGGATCTGCAACGGTGTTAATATGACTAGAAGGACACCTTGAGGCGATTTTACCTGAAACGTGCGCGAAACGATTCGTAGGCTCAAGCGTGATGGCTCCATCGCGGGCATCTTTCAGTTCATCGTTGAGGTGTGGCACACCGTCCAATTCGCTTATGATGACCCGCAATGTGTCGTTGGGTTGAGGTGCCTGCGTACCGGATAGGGCGTTAGATTTAAGCATTTACTGAATTGTGAGTGACTACGCACAAGACGATCGAGGTGCTGAGAAAGTAAGCCATGCATGGTGTAGATCTCATTGGGAGAAATACAGATAGGCTTTGGCTGAACGGTTACATCCAGGAATTCATGAGCATGGAATGTAGTTTCCGCATCAGCAACGTTAGCAACTATATGTCAAGTCAAGATAGTCCATCGCTGTTACAAGATTCGACCCTTACCTTCAAGCAGCCACGCAGTCATTTGCCCAATGGCCTTGCTCACGTAACCATTGATGGGTATGTAAGTTGGGTTGTCATCTGAAAACTCGCTTCCCGTGGTGATTTGGGCCAGAATCTTCGATATCTGAGCAAGATTCTTCCTAGAGCCAATGTCAATAGTCTTGTCCACTATGTCAAAGGTTTCTGGGGTTCTGGAACGGAGAGGGTAAGCGAGGAATGCGGAAAAGAGGGATGGCGTACATTATAGCCGGGTTGATGTATCGGTAGTAAATAAGCCGAGAAATACAAGACGCAAGAACCTCATCGGAAGAACCGGGGAATTGATCCTGAAAAATGTCCTGATGAAAGGCTGTTGTTATACGGTAAGCGATGTTCTGAACTCACTCGAACAGCCGCCAGTGTCTCGCGTGCAAGATACCTCATACTGTAAGGCATCTTCTTGGTGGACTGAGTAAGAGCAGTGACGAAGGCTTCCGTCCACCATTGCAGTACTTGTAGATCTAAGGGACGATGTTCAAGTACAATGGCCAGCGTGACGTTATAGGGCAACACTCACGCCTGATGTATTCAGCACGAGTAGCTGGGTCATTTAGAGCATCGCGGAACGAGAGGTCCTTCGGAGTGGCACTTGCCACTCCTGATCTGAGTTCTTCAAGCTCGACTCTGGTGCGATGTATCTGTGCGGGGGTTTAGCGAGTAGAAGCACCGTATCCACTGAATCCTCACAATAGATGGATCCGCCTCAAGGTCAAGATCATCGGTCTGAATGACATCTTGAATAACCGTTTTCAACGTGTCGCGAACATACACGGCATGCTTGGAACGCATGTAATGCAACGCGATGTTGATGTACGTGGGGTGACCATTGATGATATCATCGATGGAAGTGGCTGACTTAACTTCATCCCGGATGGATTGCTAGGATACCACGATGGTGAGTGTCGCTGGTGAGCGTCAAGGAAAGAACGGACAAACCTGGAAGAGCTTCAGCAGAAGATAATCCTCTCTCCGACCCTGACCCTGACCATATCCAAATAGGGTGAGCACCACGCGCTCGATAAACTTCCTGCTCTTCTCTGGCGTGTCGTCGGATGACAATTGCAAGAAAAGGCGACTAAGGTAGTCGCCGCGGGTCTGGAGTTGGTAGAAGAGTTGCTGGTACAATTCCAGTTTGCGCTTCGCTTCGCGATCAAGGCTAGCAGCACCGGAGAAAGGGTCACTATGAGCAGCAAGCAAAGATGCTCGGGCAGCACGAAGAGTGGCCGAGTCGCCACCATGACGACGCCGTAGCTTGAGGATTTCCTCCGTACTCTTTGCGTTATCGACTACCAACGCAATCTTGACATCGAGATCATCAACCTCCTTTTCTAAAGCCTGATTCTCTCGAATGCTCTCCACGACTTTCTTCCGCAGGCGCTCAACTTTAATTTCGTCCTGGAAATCAGCCTCGGAGTCGTCGAGTAAATGCACGAAGTTCTTGATAGTGCCTGTGGTCACATTGGTTGCCATCGTGAGCTGCCTATACTGCTCTCTAGTTTCCTTGGCTCGGAATAAAGATTGAATCTTCACAACCTTCGACAGGTTGGCACGGTAGTAGGCCATCTTCTCTCTGAACTTGCGCCGGAGAAGTACACCTCGAAGCATTGCCTGAATGATAGTGGCAACTGGCTGATTGCTTCGTAGATGATCCCTCCACGCGCGGTACTCCAGACGAACCATGGCTCCCCTAGTAGCAGCCTGTAACCCCACCATCTCTGGAACATGAAATTCCAGTTCACGATGGAGCTCTTGATGCTTCTTTCGTGCCAGAGCAGCTCGAGCGCGGGCCTGAAAACTGTTGACAGCGACGATGGTTTTCGTTTCAACCAAAGCCTTCTGCAAGTTAACATGCTTCTGTTGCGCTAACTTCGCCCGGGCTCGAGCCTGGAGACCAACAAGAGCAGGCGTAGAACGTCGAAGACCCCTGATAAGTGATAGAAGTCGTTTCTTAGCAAGGAATGTACGCGAAGCCGCTTGGATGCGAATGATGACACTAGTGACATCCTCCAGCCTGTCCAGTTGGCTGTGAAACCGTCTCCGCACTAGCAGACCTCTGCATTGAGCTTGAACACCAATCACGTTCTGCTCAACTCGCTTCAATTGGTGGTGCAGCCTGGCGATCTTGCGCCTTGCTAACGCGCCACGAGCAACTGCTTGCAGAGCTGCCACCGACTTGAACACGGGCGGTGAGGCGAAGGTTTTGGCAAGTTGATTGTGAGCGTTCTTAGCGATTCGGCCACGAGCAACTGATTGGAGCTTGGTAAACGACACGGTGCTCTTTCGCAGGGCGCCCTTGAGCCTAGCAAAGTGACGGCGTACAAGGATACCACGCAGCTGAGCTTGCACCTTGACGACATAAGGAACAGATCCTCGGATGAGACGTAACTTCGTCTGCCAACGCCGACGAGCAAGACCACCACGAGAGGCAGCCTGGAGAGAGATGATCCACGGAAGTAACTCCAACTGGGATTCTCGCTGCTGGTGAAGTAGTCTCCTAGCCAACGCACCGCGAAACTGTGCCTGAAGCTTAGTGACGTATCGCTCCGACAACTTCATGCGCATGAGGAGAGCCGCCTGAATTTTGCGAGCCAGGTATCCACGAAAGAGACTTTGCGCCGCGACAATCGAGTCCTCGTTCTCCATCAACAAACGGTCCCGTTCTGCAGATGAAACTAAGCCTGGAGGTTTATGCAATGGACACAACACTCACTCTCTTCCTCAGTCTCAATTTCAGGCTCGGGTTCTTCATTGATCTCCTTGGCAAGCTCCCTGGAGATGTTGCTGAAATTGGGCATGGGTACGCCAGCATCGGCGAGACCTTTCTGCGTCTTCTGTAACTGGTCATCAGAAAACTTGAGGTGACCATATAAGTTTCCAATACGCTCGGCCATCCCACGGCGAGCGAGTAGATGACTGTGAATTAAAGTTAAAGAGGACCAAGGAGCGGAAATATTTTGACGAACCTCAAAGCATGTACGCAATACACGACCTTGGGTAAATTCTTCTTCTCATATAGATCGGTTAATTCGAAGATGAAGCACTTGAGGGAGTTTTAGCTACGTCAGGATCAACTTGCGAAAGAGAACTTACTTCAGGAAGACCAATTTCTCGCACGAAGTTGAAAAATATATTGATGTTATCGGAATGTCGAAAATCGAGTTTAGGCGCCTTGAAGACATTCAACAGTCATCATAGATCTCAGAGCACGTACACATACCTCATAGATTCGGCGGACGACACTCTCCCCTTGGAAGACCCTGACCAACTTGGCCAAAACAACACCATTTCGCAGTCCGTCTTCCATTTCAACCACACCAAAGCCTAGTTCTTCGCCCAAGCATCCTTCGATCCATTGCTGGGCTTCACCGACGTGACAAAGGTACTCGTATGCTTGGATATGCTGCCTCTGAACGTCCGCCCATGTACCTCGCAGCAATCGAGCCGATGGGAGGGGAGACACTGGGGTGGTCGGGAGAGAATCTTTGGCTAACCGTCGCCGACCAGGAATACCAGCAACATCGTCTCCGCTGCCAGGAGCCGGCTCGACGCTTAGACCTCGCCGAACGGTCGGTGCAGGATGCTCTTGTTCCCATTCTCTGACGCGTCGTTCGCGTCTCTGTTTCCGACTCTCGCTCGCATCATCCGTTCGTTCCTCCTGCCAGTTCTCATCCCCATCGCCACTTGCTATACGAGGCAAGTGCCTACCCAGCCTTCTACCCGTGCCTAAGTTACTACCATACATGGAAGACTTCTTCTGCGCCATATATGAACTGCGATACTGAGGAGGTGACATGACCGAGGACGAAGGGGGTGTCGAAACGTTGGTTAGAGGGAGATGCGAACTCGAACTGCTAGTGAAACTTGTATTCGACGTAAAACCTGCACTAGAAGATGGCCTTGATTGACTCTTGACAGGTGATGGGGGTGCGGCATATGGTGAGCCATAGAGTGAGGTGGGTCGCCTTGATATACTGGGCGAAGGAGAAGGCACAGATGGTGATGGAATGGCTGATGTAGCAGGGGTCCGAGACAAGCTCGATGTAGATGAAGACGGAGGTTCATTAGCGGTAGGTTGCTGCCAAGTAGTCGGCGGCGTGTCAACGGTATTAGATCGACGGTATCGTGCAGGTGGTGATGTTTTCTTCAAACCCGCACCAAAGATGTTTTCACTACCAGATCGCGCTGTAGATGAAGAAGGAAGAATAGGCGAAGGGGGAGCATTCACTTGGCTTGTAGTACGAGTGCGATAACTCGGTGTAGACGCCGATGCTGACGCCAGAGAAGAAGTGAACGAACTAGGGATATGTATCTGCTGAACAGGCCTCCCAAGGATCCCAGGTCCCGATTCAATGGTGGCGCCTGTATTATTCGGAGACAAGGGCGACGCAATGATAGGCGATGGCATAGTCCTGCGTTTCAAGTAGGTTGGTGTCCTGAATGAGTCCTCCTTCTCGTTCTTTGGCGGCGGCGTAGGGGGTCGATCATCATCCAACGTCGAGGAGGTACTCGAGCCGGTACGATTGGATCCCCCCGTCGAGATAGGCCTTCTGAAATCATAGCTCATCTTGGTCGGAGAGGATGATCGAGGGATATGGGGGATGTCATCAGCACCTTCAGCCTTAGCTCGTTCCTCCCACTTGCGTATGGCATCCATACTGTGCCCGACGCGATGCGTCGGTGTCCATTTCCTCGTCGAAGTCGGCGTAGTGGTCGTCGAGCCCGACAGATTCGCGAGAATGTCTTTATGAGGTGAAGAGTTGTTGCGTGATATTGAACCGGCGCGCGAGCTTGTGCGTTCCAACAACCGAGTCTGGTAAGCGAAGGGACCACTGGAATCTGACCTACTTAGCGTCGGAGAGTTGAGTGACGGGGAATTTGGGTTGGCCATGGCGTTTCAAAGGTCATAAGTTTCGTGAACAGCGTCAAAGGGAAAGTGGTTCTACGAGTCTCAATTTGGGCCACTGACTCTAAAGTGCGCCAACCTGAAATCCACGTGGTTTGCCTTCCAAATTAGGTTGCATTGGGCACGATAGGACTGATGTCATAGCTCGAGCAGCAGAGGCGAAAAATATATAGATATGAAAATAAGGTGCAACATAAAGTAATAGTGTGCGCATAGAAGGCCGAAAATGTCTCTACAATATCTAGTCATGGCTAAGAAGAAATAGGAACTCACTGACAGCGTCAAAAGAAGCATGGAACGAAGTACGAAGCCCAATGTTCGCCCAATGTATCATAATTTTGAAAGCGGCTCATGGCCAGTCATACATCTCCTCATCCACTCTTCTCTGGCCAGTTTTCGTAGCTCACCCTTGATAATCTTGCCAGACGGCGTGTGGTCTAACAACACGATCATCTATAAAGCCGAAAGAAAGAACAACGTCTCGACTCACCCAAGGGATGATCCTGCACCATGATCATGACAGGAATAGCATACCGAGGAAGGTGCTCCTTCGCAGTTTTCGGTATCCGGTTCAATAAGGCTTGTATCAACGACTGCTCCGTGACCTGCCCCCGGTACGTAGGCTTTATCGACACAACCGCGGCCACCAATTCTCCTAGACGTTTATCGGGTACGCCGATGACAGCGGCTTCGGCCACAGCGGGGTTTGCATACAGTGCATTTTCGACCGAAACCGAGGCCTAGTGAAGAGTTAGAAAACGGCACAGTTCTAGGCAGAACCAAAAGACACATACTATATTCTCTCCGCCCCGGATAATGATATCCTTGACTAAAGGTAAAGGTTGATTAGGTGCCGAAAAATGAGAGATGTGATGAAATTTACTTCGATCCTTGATGTAGAGGAAGCCTTCTTTGTCGAGATATCCGAGATCTCCAGTTCTAAGCCATCCATTCTTCGTTATGACCTAGAATTCAGAGAATTTTGGGTGAGGCGATAGTATTTGCGGCAGGTGATACAAGGATGTCTGACCTTGTCCGTGGCTTCAGAATCCCGCCAATACCCCCGCATCACGTTTGGTCCGCGTCTGGATAACCTTAGCAAGAGGAACGAAGGATACGTAGATGAGACTTACAGCCAAACTTCTCCGACCTGGTCGACAGAGCACTCTGAATCACCGTTCATGATGATGACATCATTGACTGGTGATGGCCGACCACTAAGAGAAAAGGAACTGTAAATTGAGTTGTCTGCCAGCACGGTTTGATAGAGGTACGAACGTGCATGTGGGTCGTGTAATGTAGTCTTCTCCGGCCACAGCTACCGCGACTAAGGATAGAAAACGCGAGATGATTAAGTTGAAACTAGAAGAGAGTGACGAGGCGTACTAGAGTTAGTTTCGCTTAAGCCATATCCTTGACTCCTATAAACGAGAGTGTAAGTGACTTTGCTCCCGAATTACCACCCGAGATGTGACAAGCAAAGAAGTGAAGAACAGAAGACTTACAAAACGGCGGTGGGGAAGGTATGATTGGCTTGCATCGCCAGTCGATTGGGTGCAGGCGCTCCACCGAATAGCAGCGAATCCAGCGGAAACCCACGAAGCGACGATTGTGTCAAGTCATACACCATGGAAGGAACGCTACATTCTCGTCAGTCCATCAACATTGAACAGTCAGTCAAGCAAAAATTTCACCCTCCAGCAACTCCGACATTTTCTTCTCTGATCAATCTGTCGAAAAGCGTCGGGTTAAGAATAGTTTCAGCGAAGCCCAATCGCACACCAACCTAGCAGCTGCATCTAATAAGCACCAACGCTACGAGACAAGGGGAGAGTGGGTTCCCTTACCTGCTTCTGGAATCCATTTACGCATCAGAACGATTTTCAGACCAGTTAGAGAAGCCATCATCTAGAGGGAGAATTAACGGAAAGGAAAGTGGCGTGTAGGATGGCCATACAGATAGGCTTGTGGACCCCGTCACATGGAAGAGTGGAACGGAGACTAGAACGCCCTTTTGCGGGCCAGGCGGGGGGAAGTCAGGTAGCTCTTCTCCTCGTCGGAGGATGGCACGTCGTGATCCGACCAGTACCTGACAGAGGAAGAGATATGAGTGTGTATGCGCATCCGAGAGAAGAATCGGGCCTGACATTTAGAACGTTGGTCAGGAACTGACGCTGCGTGCTCAAGACGCCTTTGGGAAGACCGGTCCTGTTGAAACCGCGTCAGTTGTACCGATTAGGAGACAAATGGACTTGACATGCGTGCCAGATGTGAATATTATGGTTGCGTTGTCTTCAGGCAGGATCTTCGGTAGTCTGGAGCGAAAAAGTGTTGGGTCCTCTGTGTAAGATCGTACCACTGTTGCCCAATCTTCCATGCCATGCCAATCACCCTTCCCTTCATGGCTCTCGATGACTACAATGCCACGAACACCTTCATTCTGAGACATATGTGATGCGACGGATTCCAAGATGTTAGCGCGTTCTGGGTCGACGATGATGAGTTTGCATTGAGTGTGCACGAGACAGTAATGCAGCGCGTCAAGGGGTAACCAGCTATTTGACAAGAAATGTTTTAGTGGGAAATGATGATTGATTGAGGAGGTACGAACGCGTTTGCCAATACGGCGACCGCACCTATCAAGTCTGGAGAAAAGGATGTCATCAAGCAACGAAAGATTGGAAGTGAAACACGTACGGCACGCCCAAAAAGCGACAAGATATTCGGGATAATTCCTAGAACATATACCAACTCGATCGCCTTTTCGAACACCGTACACGTCCTGATAAATGCTGGCCGCCTTGACCGAGCGTTCGAAAGTTTGACGGTAGGTATACCGCTGAGACTCGAAGACAATGTAGTCCTTGTCAGCGTGCTCTGCCGACGCCCATAACCAGAAATCTTGAAGAGAAGGCCACAAGTTCTTGTAAACACGATGACTTTGCCCGTCGATGATCGCGGACTCGAGTTCATGCAGGCTGCCTGGAGCAGTCAGAATTTCCTCAACTAAAATCTTCGTGAAGGACAAATAATCGCGACGGAAAGTACGAGGACGTACCTTCCGCGAAAGAGCGTTTCGGAATCCAGTTCATGGATGAGGAAAAAAGGAATGGGGTCGTGGACGGAAGATGGAGAGAGGGGCGAGGGGGCGAAGGCCAAGAAACACGGAGTCGTTTTTATGTCGCAGATCCCATTTTGACATGGCAGTAAAGAGAGGATGAGGAAATGAATTTTTGTATCACGGGTAGCGGTATTTCCGGACAGAGCTGAGACTGAGCGATCTGAGCTAGGCAAGATCCCGCGGAAGGCGAGGAGGGTCTCCGATCTTCTCGAGTCCTGGAATAGCAGGGCATTTCCCACCGCCGCACTGTGTGCACGCCTGCAGTCAGCAACTTGCAAGTAAATGCCTGACACAGATCGACCTCATTTCAGGGTGCTCGGCATTCCCCGCAAGATGTCTCACACTTCTCAACGCCAACTTGTGAAGCTAGCTTCAGCCTCGTATGCAAAATTATTTGACTGTCGTCATACACGAATACACGAAATGCCAAGCTATCCCTGGTCCAAAAGCCGGGTCGTACATGGAAGCAAAAGGCAATATTCAATCCCCCATATGTGCTAGATCTTCGCGTTTAGGTTTCGGCTTCGAATTCGAAGCTCATACATCAATCTTGGGTTCTCTGTACAGCTTGAGCAAAAGTGAGCTGCATACAACGGATACAGAACTGCGCAGAGAACAGATCCAGAGATAAGTGAATGCATATAAAGTTCCCTGCACAAGTCACTTACGAAAGTGCCATGGCCAGCGATGCCCATACAGGATCTAATCGGACGTGTCCAGCAGGATAGATGACCCCTGCAGCGATGGGGATTGCGGCCACATTGTAAATCGCAGCCCATAACTGGGGAAGGAGGCTGTCAGTTCGTGAACAAGGAACACACGTCGAGAAATAGCATACGAAGTTGAAGATGACACGGTTAAACACTCGTCGTGAGAGGTGGTACAACGTGATGAGACTCCGAAGGTCCGAAGACAGAAGGATGAAAGATGCGCTCGATATGGCTACATCACCTGCAAGCAAAGCCGTCAACTTCTGGAAGTGCAAATGGGGGCCGGTGTGTACTCACTACCTGACCCAATAGCAACACCAATGTCTGCCGCAGTCAAGGCCTGCATCTCATTAGACGTGGAAATGCCTGAATCGGGACGAACTTACGGGTGCGTCGTTGATTCCGTCTCCAACCATGGCCACGATGCAACGCTCATTCAGTTGTGTCTTTGATCGAAGCCTGCGCCACCTTCCTACCTCCTTCTTGGCGGCGTTTTGTTGCAGCCATGTCACTTTCTCCGCCTATTGGTCAATGTAGGGTGAGTTCCAGTAAAATGGAGACGACACGACCAAATCATACCTTTTCGTGAGGTAATACACCCGCAATGACATTCGATGCTGGTATGCCCACGGATTGAGCTACCGCAATGGCCGTGGTCTCATTGTCTCCCGATATAATCCATGTCTGGATTCCTCGTGCCTGTAGCCACGATATAACACGCGGCGCTTCCGCCCTAAGTGGATCCGCAACGGCGAAAATGGCAGCAAGTTGGAATACAGTGGGTGCAGATCCGTCTTCCCTCTGTTCCCCTCCGTCATCGTCTCGGAAGGCCAATAAAACAACACTTTTCGCTTCCGATCTCCAAACGGCCAGCTGCCGTAAAACTCCGACGTCAACATTCACCTCGTGCGCCGCCATCCACGCTTCGTTCCCGATGACGGCAGTACATCCTAAAGAAGGAAATCTCGCCTTCATACCGCGTCCGCTCTCTTCAGAGAACATATCCCCGACGACTTGTCGCGCTTTTGCGGACTTGGCATGAGACCGAATCGCTATGGCGAGGGGGTGCGAGCTTGCAGATTCGAGCTCTCCAGCGATACCGAGAACCGTCTCACGGCTCCAACGTTTTTCGGCATCAGGAAGGATGAGGACATCAGATACTTTAGGATCGCCGCCTTCAGTGAGGGTGCCAGTCTTGTCGAAGACAACGAGGTCAACTTGAGCCATCTCTTGGAAGGCTTCGCCTCCACCTCGAGCAAGGATTCCGTGCTTCGCTGCCAACCCAGAGCCGACGAGGAGCGCTGTAGGTGCTGCGAGACCAATGCCACAAGGACACGCAACCACGAAGACAGCAATAGCAAAGCCAAGAGACCACACAGCTGAGAGAAATAGACGTCAGCAGCATTTTTTGAATGAAGAAAATTGATATACGCACGCCAACCTCCAATTGGGATATCAAGATAGTCTTCTGGAAGGGATCCGGTCAAGCCCAGGATCAACCATATAAGCCAGGTGGAGATCGCCAAGAAGGTGACCACTGGCACGAAATAACCAGTGATCATATCTGCTACACGTTCAATGGGCGCTCGACGCGTCTGTCCTTCTCTAACGACGTTGACAATGCGGTCCAACCTTCGCAATCGTTAGCACCGGTCTACAAACTCGTGGATACGTGACAACTTACATCGTTTCACCTCCAATGAAGCCAACGCGCACATGGACCATATTTCCTTTATTAATCGTGCCGAGAAAAACAGAGTCACCTTCTTGCTTCTTGATGAGCCTTGACTCTCCCGTTAACGAGCTCTCGTCGAAAAGACCGTCATGGAACGGTGCAACGAGAACACCGTCAGCAGGTGGGGTAGCACCATGAGGCACTCGAACGATGTCGCCGACCTCCAGTAACGAGACGAGAACCTTCTCAACATCAACACCAGGCGGTGCAGCTTCGGAGCCGTTGGTTGATTCAGCCTTCTCAAGGTCATCGTCGATCGAGAATCTTCCCTTTTCATCTGTGCCTTTTTCTGTGCTTCGCCGAGTAAGCAGAAGGGCTTCAGAGGGGCGGAGAGATCCGAGTGCCGTTATTGCGTCTGCGGTCCTGGCTTTACTGTACGCTTCGACGACGCGTCCTGAAAGGGTGTGGGTGAGAATTATAGCTCTATGGCGGCGAATAAAATGGGATTCATTACCTGCGAGAAGGAACATAGTCAAGAAAACAACTGAATCGAAATAACTTGTCGTTTCCGCCATGCCATGATCCATGGGCGATTGCGAGGCCGCGAGTGCGAGAAGAGCGATGGAAGCGAAGTAGGCCACCGACACCGCAGAAGACACCAGAAGGTTCATGCTTCCGAATCTAATGAAACGACGGAGGATGGGGACTGGGCTTCCCCTCCGCCATAGAGCAGACAGTTCCTTGATGCTATGTTTGTGGAAGAGGCTTGCGCTGTAGAAGTACACAGGCGTGGCGAGGAAAAGTAGGGCCCATTCGGTTCGTGATGCATTTCCTGCCCACATCGGTTCCATGAGGTATTCTTTGATGGGATCGTCGCTCTTGACCAGGGTCATGTAAACTATCCCGATGATGAAGGTCGGAATGGCGATGATCACGGAAAGGATGAGACGGGTCATGAGACGGCGTTGCTCTCGAGCGTGGATTCGTCGAGCAAGCTGCTCTAAGGAAGGGGGTTGGTGAATGGAAACATTGAAGGGGGGTGACTTCGCGATGGACAAGGCACTAATGATGGTGCGAATGGTAAGGTTGGGAACGTCGGGTGTGTAGCGGACGGTGATCAAAGGGTCATTGAACCCCTGGGGAGGCTTCACAACCTCAACGGCTGACCCGAACTGGACCAGGGCTGAGGTAAGTTTGGCGGGACAGTTTCTATCAAGATGGTGAGCAACTCCACTTGATGATCGAGGAAAGAACTACTTACTGACAAAACATGCCGTCCACCTTCAATGTGACTGTGCGTGAAGTTGTTTCGTCCTTGGTGGTCGTCGAACCGACGCGAGTTTCGACGGAGACAACCTGGGCTTCGAAGCCACAGTCTTCGATGGTTTCGGCAAGTTTCTGTGCCAATTCCTGAGTCGAAATGACGGCGGTGACTGACTTATCAATCAAGCTGACAGATACCTCCGACACTCCATTGACTTGGAGCGCCATCTCGGTAATACTGTTCACGCACGACGAGCAGGTCATCCCACCGACAGACAGGACGACGGTGAAGGGCCCGACAGGCGAGGGAGGTTGGGTAGGAACCTCGGATATACCGTGGGCAGCTTCAGGCTGATCCGAAGTACCGTATTCCTCCTGGCACATCGTGCATTGTTGGAGATGTTTCTCGCGCTTGCCATGGAACAACGATGACAATGTGGTGGGGCCAGGTTCTCCGTTGCGGTTCGCCGGGTCCCCGACGACATCAAACCCAGCGCCCTCGAGAGCGCTCTGAATCGCTGCTCGGGTCAAGGACTCTGGGTGATAGATGGTCACAGCATGGGAGACGATGGACACCTCGACATTGTACGGCTGGGGTGATAACGCAATCAGGGCCGTTTCAATGGTGTGAACGCAGCTTTAAAAAATTGTGTTATTAACAGATATAATAGACTGATGCATCCTGTGGACCATACCTGCTGCAATGGAGGTTGGAGACGAAGACGGTGGAGACAATCTGGTCTTGAGGCATTTTGTCAGGGAGATATCTGAAGGGGAACCTTGGGGAAGTGGGGGAGATTGAGGGTTGATATAGCTCGCTTGAGGCCATGATGTGTCGTGCTGTCGCGAGTTTGTGGAAAGGTAAATTGAGATTGCATGTCCGAACATTGGCCGGTATTTTTATGCGTTTATCCAACAAATGCCTCAATGCCAAGCTTGGAAAGCCAGGGTGATCGAGCAACTGGATGACGTGATCTGAGCCATTTGTGCGACGACCACGTGACTTATCCCCGACAAAATCATAGGGCACTGGACCGAGCCCCGCAACTGGTCGGCAACGGCCGCTGGCGCTTATCGCTTAGCGGCGACTTTCACAATTTCTAGTCGTGTGCCGTATTTTTAGGTAACAGACTTTCATCTTTGTTCTTGGCCACGATGCACTGGGACCGTCCAGCTCGACACCTCACAAAGCTTTTCAATTCCCCAGAACGGCCGTCGCCACGCTCGAGCTCTGTGATCACGCGTTCTCCCTCACCAGGCTCGGAGACAGGCTCTGACTATCCATTACCCCTGGATAATGCGAAACCTCCTATAATGTTGGGTATCTGCGCGATGGATGTGAAGGCCAGGTCGAAGGCGATGCGCGAGATATTGACCAGACTCGTGGAAAGGGCACGAGGAGCCATTGAGGTCAAAGTTTTTGGAGACAAAGTCATCTTGGACGAAGGTACTCCAGCTATCTGCCTCCATCATGAAATGTGTGCTGCAGCTCACACATAATTTGCTTTCTGTGTGGTTCATGCGCTTACTTTGAAGATGTGGAAAACTGGCCTCGATGCGACATCTTGATTTCATTTTTCTCCACCGATTTCCCTCTGGATAAAGCTATTTCCTATGTCAAGCTTCGAAACCCTGTCTGTATCAACGAGCTTGCGCCTCAGGCCCTCCTATGGGATAGACGTCTGGTCGGTGCCATCCTAGACCATCTCCAGGTGCCCACTCCGCCGCGACTAGAAGTCTCGCGTGATGGTGGACCTAAGATTGATAACGAGTTGAGAGACCTCATGAAGCAACGACACGGCCTTACTTTAGGAGGCTTTCGGGTCACCCCCGAGGTTTCCTTACGAGACGATGGAGATGCCATCGTAATAGACGGGAAAGTCCTGGAGAAGCCCTTCGTGGAGAAACCAGTGAGCGGAGAAGACCACAATGTCTATATCTACTTCCGGGGTGGAGGTGGCCGCCGCCTATTTCGCAAGGCATGAATGACTGGATTATAACGCATCCAAGATACTCACCAATTATCCTAGGTTGGGAATAAATCCAGCGAGCTGGACCCATCGCTCAACCATCCAAGAACGGATGGGTCGTACATCTACGAGCAATTCATTGATGTAGACAATTCCGAAGACATCAAAGTCTACACAGTCGGCCAAGACTATACTCATGCCGAAACTCGAAAGTCCCCTGTAGTAGATGGTGTCGTCCGCCGCAATACAGAAGGCAAGGAGATCAGGTACGACTGAACTCGTCGGTCACCACGCGCCGACGTTGATTTCATCCACAAAGGTTCATCACCCATTTGACTGAGGATGAGAAGCTTTGGGCTTCCAAAATTTGCGACGGATTCGGCCAGCGAGTTTGTGGCTTCGATGTGCTGCGCTGTGACAATGGTAAGAAGAGTCAGGTCATTGATGTGAATGGCTGGAGTTTTGTAAAGGGTAACGACTCATACTATGGTATGTGCATCCTATCTCCGTCTGTACAGCTGGGAGTCAACACTCTGTTTTTAGACAAGGCCGCTGAGATACTCGCCATGCTTTGCGTACAGCTCTCATCATCCCTCAACCGACCTCTTCCGCCAGCCGATGCTACCCCCCAAGAAGCTCCAACATGGTTGCTGAAGGCGAATGTGACAGTCTTTCGTCATGCAGACCGCACTCCAAAACAAAAGCTCAAATTTAATTTCCCAATTGGCGAACCCTGGACACAACCCTTCATAACTCTTCTCAACGGAGAAACAGAGGAGATCATCTTGCGCGAGAAGGACCAGTTGAAATTGATTGCTTCCGCTGTCGAAGAGGCAAAGCAACTGGGCGCTGATGGTGACGAGCTTGCCAAACTCACCCAACTTAATACTGCTCTGTTCAAGAAGATAGAGCTTCCTGGAACCAAAGCGCAGCTGAAGCCTGTATACTCGAAGAAGCAGCCTGGTCAAAGCAGGAAGCTCACGAAGTTGACCTTGGTGTTTAAATGGGGTGGAGAGGTAACATTTCTTGGTTACCAACGTGTGCACCCCAAATTAACCTTCCGCGCCGTAGTTCACACACTCCGCAAGGTATCAGTCAAGAGACCTCGGGGAGAACATGAAAAAAGATATCTCCATTATGAGTTAGTCTATCATACCCATGCTCCAACCTCGCGTCCTCTGAATTGTGATCCACCCGCAGACAAAGAAGTGCTGAACAATGTCAAGGCACGTTTACGGTGTTTTCAATTTACCGAAATACCACCCTGACTCCCCAAAGTAGATCTATACCTCCTCCGAACGCCGAGTGACAGCATCTGCTGAGGTCTTTGCAGCTGCTTTGTTCAGTTCGCCACCCCCAAACCATGGCATCAACTCATCCTCATCATCCTCACCGACCCCTCGCTCCGCAAGGTCATCGAGTGATGGCAGTGGTTACAATAGCTACGGTGGCAAGTCCCCTCCTCGGGCCCCTCCTGCGCTCATCATTAGGAAAGATCTCCTGGATGACTCAAACGCCGCGAAAGACCTTATGGATGACGTGAAGAAGCGTTTGAAGATTCTTCTGCGACCCGGGGAACCCGAGAAACGCCCCGAACTCACCTGGCCGAAGAGCATGAATAGGGAACCTGTGGAAGTGGTCAAGGTACGGGTGGATGTCTATCTGGTTCTCACCATCCTTGCGTCATTGACATTGCCTTTATAGGAAGTAATAGAGCTGCTTAGTTCGTTCAGAGATACAATGCGACGCAACTATGAGACGCTTGATGTCTATAAGATTCAAGATAGATGGTATGACTTCGGTCGATTTATGCTGTATTCAATAAGTTAACCCAAGATAAGGTGTTGCGGCGACGAGCCATTCCTTTTTAGAGAGCGATGGGAAAAACTTTTCGAGGATTTCTGTGATGTAGAGCAGAAGAAGTTTGATCCATCTAGGGTGAGTCCTTGTCCTAAGCCATCAAATGGAGAGACGTACTTACCGTCTCCCAGGTTTCCGAACTCTATGATACCATCAAGTACTGCGCCCTGCACCATAGAACATTTCTTTTTACCATATTTGACGAACAAGGACGCATCGGCGGCCCCCATGATCGAAAGTTGCATGAACTATACGGCCGAGCTAAAGCCCTTTTCGATCTTGTCGCACCTCAGGAATACGGCATCGATCCTGATGAGAAGTAAATCTTTTCGCTCAGCGCTGCTTTCTATTGCTCACCAGACGTTCCAGAGAAGAGATTGGGGTTCTTACTTCCCTTCCATTGCTCCACAAAGTGGTCGGAGATCTCGAAGCTGCTCGGAATGACGGCCACAGCTCCTTGACCCTGTATTTCACCAAGGAGAGCCACATACACACCTTGGTCAACTTGGTTTTGCTCTCAGGCTTGCCCATCGCGAACCGTCGAATTCCGGAGCTCGATTATGCGGTACGGAGCTTCCTTTCTTCGATAACAGTTCAGTAATAACGTCTTCGCTTTCTATAGTCTCACATAACGTACGTATACATTGTGTCCCGGGTTCTAGCTCGAGGTGCTCATGATTCTTTAGGTTTGAACTCTATGAACGAAACCATGGTCGTGGAAAATCCGACAAGGAATATTCAATCAAGATATCTCTCAGTGAAGGTGCTCATTCATCTAATGTCCTCGATTCGACGCTAGATGCAAGACATTCGCTCAACGTGCAAGCCCGAAAGTATGTCAAAGCCTCGATTACCTCGTGGTCCACCCTTGATGAACTTACTCTTCATAGGAAACTTACGCAACATTTACCATACAGCCAAGTAATTGAGAAGCTGTCGAAGCATTTCGGTCGTTTGCAAGAGGTGCGTATGCCATGCTGTCTACGGAACATCATGTACTCAGGGTGTCAATGACCAGAAGGATGCTAATGATAGTGATACCCCATACGAGATTGTGCAACCTGTCGAGCCCACAGTTTCCTTAGACGTCCTTGGTGCCAGTCCATGATGAAAGACATGATTTTCGAACGTTGCATATAAAGCTAGAACATACCATTACTCGAATAGAGCAGCTAATTATGATCAAGTGTAATTATATAGATCGATATTATTACTACAAACTACCCACCATTAACTCCACCCTTAGGAGGAAATACCCAATCCGACCGTACTTGATGGTTTCTTAGATGGACTTTCCTCCTCCTCGATAAACTCGCCCCAATCCCGAAGACCGAGTCTCTGGCGATACTCTTCAAGTTGCTTGTCGTTCAGCTGGGTGAAGAGGATGGGTGCAGGTTTATCCATAGCGCGTTCTTGTGTTAGCTTCGCCGATTGGGCAGCTTGACTGGCGAACCCAGTAGGGTCATCGCGATACCTAATGGGAAATGAGTGAGATATGAGCACTATAATACCATGGATGAAGTGCGTAAATCATTACACTCTAAACATGGTATCATCAATTCCTAGTTGAGCTGAGAACGGCTGAAGCCTACCTGAATGCACCCTTCGAAACAGCATCTTGTTCCTTCAATTTGTCTAAAGCACGCTTCTTGAACGCGGCCTTCACCCAGTGTAGGACGTGAAAGATGTGGTGTTCTTGAGGTCTATAAAACCGTTGAGCGTCTCAAGACAACGCGCGAGGATACCATACGGACCTCCAAGGACGAAATAGCGGTCCAAGATGAAACGTGCCAGACTCATCTATCATCGGATGAAATGGTGGGTGGGTGAACTTGATCGTCGGTGGTGCTTGTGGGTAATTTGCGGGAAATGTGATTTGGAATTTGAAGATAGATCCTTCGTAAAATCCTAGTAGCATTGCTTTCATGTCAGTGGTACTCAGTTTCGCTGGGGCATTCGTACCTTGGTGGACGAAGAAGACCACATTCCAAAGCATCAATGATTCTTCGGAGGGAACGATGTACATCCCAAGAGGTGTATGAGCTTCGTTTCTGATTGCGGCATACTCGAAGGCTACGGTTGCGCGTGCAGCGGTGTTTGTTGCCTCTGACGCTAGGTTTGAGGACGTCGAAGTGCTCGGGGTGATATTAGATCGAGACATGAAAGAACGATGGTCAGTGTGCAAGTTGAACTGCCTGATCGCCTCAACGCGATCATACAATACATTAACTCAGGGGTGTCATATCAGAAAATGGTGTATCGAGGAATACATACAACATGGATCCACAATTTGGGTGTACAACGACGCAAATAAAATTAGTAGTCTGGTTCCCTCTTCATCCTCTTCGGCAGCCTCTCAGTATTGTCAGTAACCTCCATTTCCTTGCGCTTGGACTGACTACCGCTCCCTGCTCTGCGTGGGTCAGAAGTCAGCCTTCTTTCAATCTCCTCAGTCTTGACCGCTACTCCTGGCTCTATTTTGACTGAGACTTGACGAGAAGTTGCATTGTGATTGACGAGTGCATCGGAAAGTTCGGTATTGATGTCCTCGGTCTTGATGCTGGTTCTAGGTTCCGTCTTAACCCAGGTGTTTTCTCGTTCAAGAGGGAGATCTAAGGCCTCATCCCTCGGCTCTGACTTGATTCGAGGGTCGCGATCAGACATGTTTGACCTCAGTAGGCTAGACTCTTCAGTTTCTTCTTTCTTGACTGGTGCAGGGCGATTACGGAGCCTTGGGTCGGAAGCGGCAGGCGTTCCTGATATCACTCTATCTGATGAAGAACCCGGGATAGATTCTTGTTGTTCTACTTTAACGCGCCTATCAGGCTGTCCGGGCGCATCGCTACTGCTAGCAATGTCTGAACGAGTAGGTACTGACGGTTCAGGTGCTAGAATATATAACGAATGATGGTTATTATAAAGCAGTATATTGGGGATGCATACTGAGTACCTTGGCTCACTCCAGAGACAGGAAGCCGTTTGACTGGCAGATTCCGAGGTATGGACAGACTGCTATGCAACGTCGGAGGAGGATAAGGTGACTTGATCGGAAAATTTGAAGGAATCTCCCGACAATCTGGAGTCCATTGATTCCACCCCCCTGTTTGGGCATGTCAGCGGCCAGGTTGGATCCTCAGAAAGTAAGCGATCCCTCACTATAGTTAGGAGGGCCGTATTTCATGTAGTCGTACTCATAGATGGTGGAAGTCTTGTTGGCATTCATGGCGGCGTATTTGCCGACCAAAAATTGAGACCAAGAGTGTTCTCCAAGCAGCAAATTGATATCAGCTTCCTTGGGGACCTCTACTATTATGTACCCTTCCTGTTGGGTGGAATGTCGCGTCAAACTTTACGAGGGGAAAGAGCATAGACTTACGGTGGTAACCGTGAACACTGAACATATATACAGGTCATCTTCCAGGTCAAGAAGATCCCTCATCATGATACGGAACCAGCCTTCAACGTTGTTGGCGGTCCCCCGGTTGTAGTCAAGACTTGACTGTGAACCCCAGGGCGTGTTCACAACGAGAAAATGATCTTCGGGTTGCTTATGCCGCTTGACCTTACCCTTTGCCATCGCCGTTCCACACAGTGCACAAGGAAAGCGGGCGCTGCAAGCGTCTGGCAGGTGTATAAGCAAGGAACCGAGTCGGCCACAATACTGACATCGTGTGAGGCGAACGACGAAGGAAGTGCTTCTGCTTGGCCTCGCCCACGTTGCCAAACAATCTCCATCACAAGCGCCTAATCCATTACCAGCGTTACAAGCTTCTGCACTTATCGAGACCAGCCTCGAGTTAATGCTTGGCCATTCCACGCTCGTTTTTCTACTTTCATCATCATAGCCTTGTTTTCCTGAGATACCGACTCAACTGATGGCTGCACCGGCGTTTTCTCGTTTGCAGCTTGCAGCAGCTTTAATTGGTACGTCTTGATGCGACTTTACCATGTTTCTTACAGTCTAACGAGGTCCTAGAATACGATAACGACCCCGATGATCCCAATGCATCGTATCGCTCAGCCCATGACTCCGCCATCTTTGCTCACCTCCGGCAAAATGGGCTAATGCGACCACCGGTATCGTCCCGACGAAGTCAGACTGACTATATCGGCGTGTCGGTACCCAGCGAAAAGGGAAGCTTGGGTGGTCGTGAGTCGGCCTTGGGGAGTAGGCAGTCAAGAGGGTCGCTTGACGCTCTCAGAAATCCATTTGGGAACGGGGCGGACGAGGCCATTGACGATGACGAGAACGATTCACATGAAAACCTGGAAGTCGATCTTACGTCTTGGGGCTTAGATGCGTTTATGCCGAAGGAGAAGGGGAAAGGGAAGGGAAAGCAAAGAGCTGATCGCCCGCCGACTGTTCACGACGATGGCACACGTCCCCAACATTCCCGCACGCAGAGTGACTTTGATTCACGGTCGTCCGCGCGAAATCGCTCATCAAGTTTAGGCAACATGGCTCCCCTCGAAGACGGTACTTACCCCGACGAGACTAGGCGTCGCTCTTTTGGCGCTCCTCTCGACTCGCCGCAACTTGCACAAGATATGTCTTACAGTCAGGTCCAAGACTCTGTACCGTTCCCTAGTAAATCAGTTCGATCACCCTCTCCGGCACCTAGTCAAGCTTTGAGCGATGGTGGTAGGAATAGATCGCACTCGAATGCGACCTTACAAACCGCTCTCATCGTAGAAGACAACCCTTTTGCCGTCGAACCTCCCAAGCATGCATCTCGCTTCGACCCGAAGGCCGCCATGCACGCCAGAACTTTGTCGAACGCTTCTATGGGCTCTCGAGTACTTTTGGAAAACGATGGCGTCTCCGTCATGACTGGTCGGACTGGACAACCCAGGGATCGTTTTTATTCTACGGTCGAACTCTTACGACCGAAAGTTTTGGTCATGCCCAGTCCACTGCAGAATGCAAACACAGCCAGACCACCTTCACCGGTCAAAGGGAGGGAAGGGTTTGAGATTACAACGGACGGCCCTCCTCTTCCACCTGGAGCTCGCTCATCACGCTCAATGTCTAATCTGGGCCTCCTCGGACCCTCGTCCACACTGTCTCCTCCAGTCCCATCGAATTCCTTCATACCCAACCCTCGTACAAGTCTAACACTTTCCCAGCTCACATTCCGTAATCAACTCATGGTCGGCGGGCAAAGAGACGTCGCGTATGCTGACTTGGATCAGGAACTTCCTCGTGCCACTGAAGAAGGAGAACAAGTTAACGCTCCACCCATCGAGTCAGTACCCGATTTCCCTCTGCCTGTGGAGGAGTCTTCCAAGGCCGGACGTCCAGCTGGAAAGCTTTATGGCACCAGTCTCATTGATCAACTGGAAAATCGTAAGCTTGAAATGCGAAGCAAGCAACGGTGCGTGTTCTTCACCCTCCCCGTGTGTTTCAAAGCGTTTACTCCTCTTTAGAGTGTTTGCGGGTGATCAGAGGCCGTCTATGATGGCTCGAGGCCAGCTACAGCGTTCTAGCACCCTAATTGATCCAGCTTCTCTTCAAGCTCCGCCAGCCCAGAATCGCACCAGTACCTTCGGAATTCCTGACAACTCACACAATCTTACCCGAAGAAACTCAGCGAATGCTAAAACTCTGCTCAACTTTGACGAAGATACTCCTGGTCTGCGTCCACAGACCAAGATGATTAACAGTCGCTCTGTATTCGGCGTAGACACGCTTTGGGAGAAGGAAATGGCCAAACTGAAAGAGATCGAGGCGCGCGAGAAGGAGGAAGCTGAGGCTCGTGCGAAGGAAGAGGCACTCTTGGAATCAACCACTAAGAAGAAGAAAGGAAAGCGAAAGAACAAGCAGAACGATTCAACACCAGAGGACACACCTTCTCCTCAATTCGAAGAATCAATACCACGTGTCTCGGCTGAGCCTCCTATATTGCCTACGATTCCAAAGGCCGTTCGCAGGCCTCCTCCTGTTGTTGACGATGAGGAGAGTGAAGAAAGTGCTGACGAAGATGATGTCCCCGCTCGACCACCAGCTAGCGGTGGGCAGGCCTGGGGCTCGTCCGATGACGAAGAAGAAGGCCCACGCCGTACGACTGGCACTGGCCCACGTTACCCCGCCAGGGCGCCTCGTCGAGATGTGGCCCAAAATAATGCTGACAGTGACGAGGACCTACCGCTATCAGCCGCTCTTGATAAAGTGGTACGAAGAACCCGAACGCTCGATCAAGACGATTCAGACGAGGAGAAACCTTTAGCAGCACTTCTTCGCAAACAGTCCAATACTACTTCCCCTCCCAAAGGATCTTTGGGCGGCCGTCTTGGTGTGAATGATGATGAGGAGGATGAGGATAATCAACCTTTGGGTCTTCGGGCTTCGCGGTATGTACCCCCAGCCGGTGATGACGACGATACGCCATTAGCATTGCACCCCGAGCAACAGCGCCGAACTCAGTATCAAATGATGGCTCAAGCTCAACAACAACATCAGTTTATGATGCAAGCTCAAAATAATATGTTCTTTAATCCCGCTATGATGGGCTCGGGCTTCTTCGGGCCTCAAGTTGCCCCGCCTGTGATGATGATGCAGCCTCCAGTGCCCATACCATCACCCCCTCCTCTCCATGACAGTGCTAAGTTTGGCCGTGTAGATCGCTGGAGACATGATGTTGCCGTCGAAGGGAATTCGTAAATTAATTAGTCGGAGTATTTCTCCTCTCATTCCGTGCTATCTCGCATTTCTCTCGTTTTTTTCGCATGATCATGGACACGTTACTTTTCCCGTACTGCATTTTGGATCGCAATATCTTCGTTAAATCTCCATATATTACAGCCGTTTGCACATATAATGGCAGTCGATCGAAAAAAAGATCAATTGAGAATTCGGCTGACTTAGAAAAACTCGGCCAAAACTGAGTAATCCGCTTTGAATCGCGGCCCCTGAGTTCCCCAAAGTGACCCCTTTCCTTTGCAACTCCTTCGCGACGCAAATGGAGACTTCCAAAAGGCTTGCAAGGAGGTAAGATGTATACAAGATGAGTTGTTCACCTGAACTTAATTTAATTCCAGCAGTGGGACACCCACCTTTGAGATGCGGCTTTGCGCAAAATAGCAACGAAATAGCCGATTTTTCTAAGTCAGCCGATTTGCTCAATTGATTTTTTTTCGATCGACTGCCATTATATATGCAAACGGCTGTAAATACACTGGTAATGCGAAAGGGTGCATATCTATGCAACAAAAATTACAAGAAGCCTGATGAGTTCCGAATATACATGCAGAACAATGGGTATCGGTCGTTCACAAAGGGCGATGAGCAATGGTTTAGACAATATATGGTAAATATCATGACGGGTTGGTTATCCACAACTTGCGTCGGGGTACAGTTACAATTGAAACATCACGACGACCCATCTCCTCCTCCATTCTTCTTTGTCTAGTATCCTCATCCTCATCATCGTCAGGGTCGTCGTCAGTTTCAACACTCCGTGGGGCTTGGGAATAATCTGAAGGTGTGACATGGTATGGGGGTTGATGGTGAACATATGGTCCTCTGTTCTCAGCTGGAAAGGGGAATTGATCGGCCTCGCCGCTGGGAATATATTGAGGAGTCGGTGAAACTGAAGGTAGAGAAGAAGGGGGAGGCCGCGGGTCGGTGCGAAGGCGGAGGAGGAATCCAGAAATAATAGAACGCTCTGGATATCCCCTCCAAGCGGAAAAGAACATGATAGCGTAAAAGATGACGATCCAAGCGAGGAATACAGCGAATCCAGCGCGAGGCGCACGCCACCATAATGCAACGAGGGTGATAATGCTTAGAGCAAGGAAGAAAACTTGAAGGAGAACATGTATGATGATGAAAAATGGGGACGGAATGAAGGGTGTCGAGATCTGTGGTTCGACGACAGGAGGTACGAGAGCGTCCATCGTGTGGGGCGTCGACGGTGTAGGACGACCAACTTGGGATAAAGCATAATCAAGCTCGCCCTAGACAGAGGGAAAAATATTAGGACCTTCAGTTTATGTCTTAATTGCATACTTACCACAGCATTGAGGCTTCGACGCCGCTGGAGCCAGTCGATATCGGATAGGTTCCGAGGAACGGGGCCAGAATGTTCACTCAGAGGAACTGAAAGCCACCCCTTCGAACGCTGACCCCTCGACGGTCGATTTAGGACTTCAAATGTCCTATGCGGTCCTGCAGAGCTGAGAGATTCGTTGTCATCGGACAGCCGACCTTCAGTGCTTCTCTGCCAAAGAGTAGAAGGCCCCCATGAGTTCACACGCGGACGAGGGGAAGCAGGGGGTGACACATTCTGCTCGCTTTGTGGGCGACTGATAGGCTCACTGTGTGGGCCGTTTTTCTCACCAACCACGGCGAATGTACCCTTGGTATTGGTGTCACTGTTGCTATCCGTTGAACCACGAGACCGGTTCACGAATGTTGACGATAAGACCAAGAGAGGGATAAGACCATACAGGGCCAGAAAAAATGCGAGGCCTAGTTGGCCATGTAGGGTTTTCAATACAGTCGACTCGTCGGACCGGCGAACGACAGACATGGTAGAAGAAATGGACGTGAATGAGGTGGCGAGTCCGGCGACGCCAACACCATATGCAACGATCACGGCAAACACAGATATGTAGGTCCAGAGAAAGTGGGTTTCTGAGGCGACGGAGGGATTGAACCAAGGCGCGGTTTGACGTAAAGCAAGGAAAGCGATCTGAAAAATTGCTAGGGACAAAGGGGAGAGAAGCTTGTGGATAACGGAGGTGTCGTAAGCGAAAACTTGAGGTTGAGCAGGAGCCGTGGGTGCTGGGGAGTCTGTAGGTTCAGGAGAGCCGGAAGAGGTAGAACTTGGGGAGGGGGAGGCTACAAGGGCGGTGGCACACTTGGTGAGATATGTGACTGAAACTCCTGCACCGTTTGCATTGGGTCCGGTCTGAAGTTGTCCATCACCGAAGCCCGTCCAAGTTTGGGAACTTGAAGTCAACTCGCCAAAGTACGCCCTGAGAAGCCAAACTTCGGATAAATATCTTCCAGAAGCATCTCGCCCACCGAACACCTTGTATACACAGATTAAACGGGTAGAAAAATCGGGAAAGGGTGCCGGACTCACGATGGTGTCCGATGAGATATTTCGGTCGGTGCCAACTAGTGAGGAGGAGAACGTGACAGCCGACGCACCCTCTCGAGGTCCAGGGTATGTTTGCCGCCCCGAGGAGTTTGGGTCACCCGCAGGTATAACTCGGCTCCACGACCCTGTGTTTGTGTCAAGGACACCCTAAAGTGAAAGATTCATAGATGGTTCGTACAGAAAAAAGGATGAGAACCATACAACTTCGCCTCTGTTTATTCCGCCATCATCATCCCACAGTGATGAGTTGAATGTACCCAAAAGAAGGAAGGACTGGGAAGAGAAACTTGGCGAAGACGGGTTTGTATTTGGGACGAGCGTAGGGCTAAAGCGAGGCGCGGGACATCCTTCCGGCGATATGGCCTGCCGTCGGTCAGCGTCTATAACATAGGAACTCTGGTCGGCACATGAACGGTCTGCAGAGGCCGTATCACAGCCTCCAACGGCCACAATTGTATCACCTACGACAGCGCTGCCTTGGCTCGCTCGTCGAGGTAGAGAAGATGACATGGAGACTCTCTCCCAGCTACCAGCCGCATTGTCTGGTAAATTTGAGGAAAGCGTGCCAGAGATGTGGAGTTTCCATAGATCGTTCAAATTGCTAATGCGCGAGCCATCATAGCCACCCGAGAGGTAAAATGTGTTATTTGGTCCGGGGACTATGGGATCCTGCTCTGGCGGTGTCCGGAAGTCGATTCCTCCAGATGCACCCCATCTTGCCGAAGGCCCTCCAGGTGAGAGATTGACGGGAGACCAGAATTGGTTGATGAAGTCAAATTCCTAGGCAAGAATTAGCGAAATATAAAGCCAGAAGATGACGACGAAGAAGGTGACGCACCCAAACGTCGGACAAAGGTCTTCCATCCCCGCCTTTGCCGCCGACTACAACGAAACCGTGACGACTGTAGAATAAATGACTCAGTTCACTGAGAGTAGCGTGCTGGATGCACCACATACTTGCTTGCAGCCCTATCAATGCCACTAATCGCGCTACTCCGTGCGGAAGGCGTTCGCTGAAGGTTGGGTGGTGGAGTCGGTCTCCTCCACTCCATCGAATCAAGACGAAGACTTTGAGGAATTGAGCTTGTTTCTAGGCACCGAAAGGGCTATACTTACATGTAAGTCTGGCTCTGCGGGAAGCCACCCGAAGATTCCCCTCCAAAGATAATCAAGGAACGACTACAAACTGTTCATATGTATTTTGTGATGTATTTGAAAAGGTCATACCTAGTTTCGTCATAGCCCATCGCAGCATCTTTCAAAGGGGGTGGTCTTGGACCACTAAAAGCATCTGTGAGATTGATCCATTGAAGCGGTGGTACGGGTGTGGTCGTTGAAATAGTTTGGGCGATAGAAAGGTGAGAACGGGTCAAAATCAAAGTCAACCAAAAGCAGAATTGAGGCCAATCCATGTCCGTCAGAAGAATTCCAGGGTGCGCAAGGCTGGAGCGCTTTCTGCCAGCGGCAGTCAGGCTGGAGGGAGAGAAGGTCGATGAACGAATCGTCACGGATGCCGAAAACGTTGTGGTAATAACTTCCCCATATGGCTTGCATGTTTCCCACAGTCAGGCTGACACTGCTGTCATCATCCATCTTGGCCGTAAATGATACGCTACTGCTAAAACCATGACTGCACGTCCAAGTACTCGCAGACCGGTACTCCTCGAGCGCATCGCACTTTACACATCTGTCTCTATGTCAATCGCCACATTGATACATGGGCCTTCATTTTCATGGCCGAAGTGTCTGATTTATGACTTTTACCGCTAATACCAGCTGAGAAGCTAGGGAAGCAACGAATCGTACGCCATCTCCGATCAGCAGCTTCTAAGAGGGTACGCATCTGCTAGAAACATGCTCCGTTACTCTGGCATTCCAGAATTTGCCGCTAATGTCGGTCCTGTCTGTGCATCAACCACGACGGACCGCCGAGCCTCGACGGGCTCCGAGCCTGGACTACTGTGGCGAGCAGCAGCTGGGTAGAGTCAGCGCACTCATTCTAGATTCCGGAAGAACTAAGACTAATTGCTGGGGCAACATGGAATCAGCTGAATTCACATAAAACACAGGACGGAATCATTTGTGGCTCTGTATACGTACAATCTCGATAACAAGTCAGAGCTCAGCCAGATCTTACTTAGAGCATGCTAGAAGTTTTTCTCGGAATTTATTGGGGTATTTGTGCATGACAAGAACTATTTGTAACTCCACCGGCGCAGACAGAGGCACCCACACCTAGGAGAGCTTTTACGTCGGTGTCTTGTTGAGAAATTTTCTCACCACGTAAGTGTGCATTGTACTGCTCTCATCTCAAGGCATCTTGTTCTTAAAATCCCAGTTGCCGCTGGTGGGCCCCTGTAGGTCCCTTTGCTACCCTTTGACGTTGCCTAAAACGGAGTGGGTCACGGATGGTTCGATCGTGTCACAGTAACGGTCACGTGTGATTTGTCTTGTTTCCCGCCACCACCAACGGAACCCGGAGAGTCTGGCAATCGGAAGGAGGCAATGAACAAGCGCATCCTCTCTGACAACGCCTATCAATCTGGCGCAGCCTCAGATCAACCACACGCTTCGTAAGTGTCCCTGCACCGATATGTCTCCGTACCCAATAACACGCATCGTTCGTCTCAGGACACCACCTGATCTTGCCGCTGCTCTGCGGAGTGTAGGTGCGCGAGCCAGGAAAAGTACGTCTATTAGGTCAATGATACCATATGAGCGCCTTAAACGCGTCACCGCATCTCGTAGGCGTCACGGAGGGCTATGCGACAAATCGATACTTTCCCTCTGCATCACAGAATGCACTGGAACCACCGTCGCGTGGTGGCCAACTGTTTCGGTCCGCCCACGACACACTGCGCGAAGTTTACTCCTCGCCTCACCTCCAATTCTCTAACTCTTCATCATCCAAAAAGCGCTCTCTAAACTTGGGCAATCCAGACGAGGAACGAGGCGCTCACTCTGACACAGAGATGGATGCCGAACCCACAGTCCCACAAAACAACAGCAACGCTTCTAACCGAGTCGTCAAGCCTCTCAGGAAATCTCGAGCCCGAGCGCTGATGCAAACGCAGTCTTTGCCCACCAATGCCTTCCAATTCTCAGGAGGATCAGTGACGGAAACATCAACATCTATGCTTGACTCCATTGGGGAGAAGCACGTCTGTGATGATGATGATTGGAGTGCCGAAGCGTTCCAGTCGTCGGGCATATCTTCGTTTCAGCCAGGCTCCCCGGAGTGACTAACGCTGAGGTTCCGCGGTGCCAAATTCGTGTGTATTTCCATGCACTCATTCTGGAAATATCAGTGATTAATGGCCCAACAGAGCTGCGACGGGACATGTATACCATATTTATTTTTTTATTGTTGTAAACTATTCCCATCACTTATACCCGCCTGTACCTCAATGCATCTCAATACTTCGGACGGCGGCAAATGACATCGTATCCTGAGTTGGTCCCTGAAGCCTGATCTGCCGAGCACTCTTTTGTCAAGTTTCCAGAAAGTATGGCTGATATTTCGTGCGTGATTTTCTCTAGCGCCATATAAACATTTTCTTGGGACCCGTCCCTGACGAACCTTTTTCAGGATTTGGCTGCCCGTCATACCCCCATCGTTTGAGCTCATGAAACGAGCCACCTCTGCGTGCGTAGGGACTGGTCGCAGGGGAAGCACAAATTCAAATGGGATCAAGGTAAACCATGCGTGTGGCCACAATCGGCAGTCAACTCTGAAAAATGATGCCACTCGAAAGAGCTTGGGCCTACAAAGATCAAGGCGGAGATCCAGATTGTGGTGCCCCAGTGTGGTTTAGCCGGTAAGTCACTGCATTTAATATATTAATATATGGGCCGAATCCTCCACGGTGCCGGCCTTTAAAAGCATAAAGCGTTCATCCTGCACATTCCCATATTCAGGTCAGACTTGTGCCATAACACCTTCTCCTTTAAACGGCCGTGACCGCCACCTTCCATCCATGCAGAATTCACGACCACGCAAGCCCGGACGCACCCATGGTACATGGTCACATAGTCGTTCATCCCAGTAAGTCATTCGCTGCCGCGCAATAGCCGATCATTCGGCCATCCTTCGACGCTATATAACTCGGAGAACGCGTATAACTTTGCAAAGTTCCACATACGCAGTCGAGTATAGCGCTCTCTAATGCTGTGCTGATATTCTTTTCTTTATATTCTTCAGACTATCTCGGGAAATGGACCAGGACGAACGCATAGACATGGACGGCGATACGACACGTTCCTACACTAACCGGCTTCCCTCGCCCTCACCTCCCACTTTGACGCCATCACCAGCATCCCCATCTTCGCAACACCGAGACGCAGTGTTACAGCGCGCACTATCTTCGTCCTCACGGTATGCCGTGACTCACCATTGCTTACTTAAAGGCCTGACCAGATGACCTAGGAGATCACATTTCATGCATCCGCCCGCGTACGACACCCGAGACAGCGAAGAACGAATACAACTTCCTCCTCTCGAGCCTGCCGGCAAGTAAGACTCTCCTCTTTGACGTTAATGAAGCCTCACTGACATATTCTCGACCCAGAACGGGAGCCTATCCTTCATCGTCTCGGCCTCATACGCCACTCTCAGTCTACAAACTCCCAACCGGCACCTATATGTGGCCATCGCTGAAGCCAGCCTCACAGATGACATATGCGCCTGTGCTTTACGTCGACTACAAGGACGCTGGGAGCCCTGCGTCAGAACCGGAATCAGATAATCATTCTGTACGGTCTTCGTACGCATTGCACGCTTTGTTTACCCAATTTACACTCATACTAGCTCCGCAGCTTAGATGGCACGCCGCCACCCCCAGCGTATAGCTCAACATCGGGCTCTCGCAAGCGGAGACCTTCAACTGATATCCCGTACGTAGCCATCACTTCATCGTGGCGGTTTGACAAACCCAAAGAGTAGTAGTCCCCAGCTTGGCTCTACGATTATCGAACCCTTAAGGTACCGTCCAAGTTTCAACTTTGCCTCCGAACGTCTAAGCCTCATTGGACCTCTTATTGTCTTCCAGGAAAGTTCGCATGTCCAGTGGGCGTTTATCTGACCGGCAACTCCCCGGGGATCCCATCACGTCTCAGAGCAGTGGTGCTAAAGGAGAAAGCAAAGATGCTGTCTACTCCCGGGGTCACATTAACTATATCCTAAACACTACGGAGGACGCCTACTCTGATAATCAAGGTCGTTCTAGTCCCGCCCTCTCGCATTCGCTGTCTTCTGGATCATTGTCCGCCTCGTCAACGCCTCGAGCATCGCCACCCGCTACTTCTTCCGTTGTGCCTGAAAATTGGGAAATATATGCACGACAAGTCAAGCGAAGCGACGGCAGTCTTGCTTACCAGTGTCTATGGACCTCAAAGGATGGCGACTCTACCAAGCCGTGTATGTATACATCCAAGAAGCAGCTTGTCAAACGCCATGTTGAGACGACACATCTCAAAGTCAAGTAAGTAACCTCCATCCAGAATCGCTTCGTTGATGTGTAATATCCGATTCAATCGCTGATATCGACTTTGTAGGCGGTTCATCTGTGATATCTGCAACAAAGCCTTCCCTCAGAAGACTTCTCTCGACATCCACAGACACGGACAGTATGTACCTCCGTCTACCGTGCGACAATTCCACGAACTAACTTCACCGACTCTGATAGCACTGGAGACACCCCACATGTATGTATCTACAACTGTGGCAAGGCGTTCAAGGACCCGGCGCGAAGACATCGGCATCATATCGAAGCACATGGATACGTACCGAGACAATTCAAGCGGAAGTATAAGGCTAGCGTACCCAATCAAGAACAATCAGAATACGAGTCTTTGGAGCCATGGCGCCCAACCGACTCTGAAGATCCGCATGTAGTCCGATAATCATGTTTTTCATCTCGTTTGTGGGCATGTATCCATGCTTTCGTTTCGTTTCGTTCAGCTTAGTTTCGCTTTCTTTTTTGTTTGCTCTCTTTCGTGTGCATGCTATTTTGTCTTGAATATGTTCTGGTTAAATTCGGGTTTATTGTAAATATTCGTAATGTTATCGTTACAGTACATTCCTTAATGCTTTACACTGTCATGTGTAGAATATTCAACGTTGTAGCCCCTATGGAATAATATTGGAATGGCACTACTCTATGCAGGTTCGCTGGCGCCAAACTCACGACTTTTACTTCCGAGTCCGCATTGAGAATTTGCCGGATCGGCAAGCTCACCTCTTGTTCATGACGACAAAGCAGCCTCAGCTAGGCAGCCTCGCCGTCCAAGCTCCTTCCCTTACGCCTCAAGTAGTCCACGTTTCTCCTTCAACATGTCATGACCTTACTTTGTTCAAAGGTGTGTGAGGCATTTCTCAATATGAAATAATAGTGATAATAAATCGTCTTGGCCCACGCAATCACCTTGAACAGAACTTCTGAAGGAATATAGGAAGCTCGACGATTTGATTACCATGCGTATCAACCGAGCTAACGCACAGTTCCGTGACCAAGACCGCCTCGATCCTGTGAAAGGAACTGTGCAAGATGAGGCGTGTGCTCAGGTGTGGAAAGAGTTAGTATGTGGGTAAACTCTTTATTTCCAATTGCGAAGTCACTTTAATAATGCACAGAGCAGCCAACTGGGGAAGAAGAGCGAAACTAGTGGATTACTGTGTCACCGTGGTGGATCGTTCAATGGAAGAGAAGAAGCATGCCCTTGCAGGGTTAGCCGATAATAACAATCCCGCACTACGGCGGAAAATGCAGTCGGAGATTTTCGCAGACGAAGTCAAGGTAAGTTTGCCTAGTGGATGTGAAGATGAGCGACTCATCGGCTGAGATGTGATTCCCAGATGAACCAGGTACATAACGAAATGTCAGTGGAGAAGATTATCCGGCAAAGGTCCCTTGACGGTTCGTAATTCCTTTTCTGCAGAATGCAATGAGGTTTACACGCGATGGCCCTTTGTTCAGCTTTCAAGAGTCGTTGTCGTTATTTTGAGCCCGCAAAGTCGGATTCTGCAGCGAGAAAGTGGTGGGACTCGGTCAATAATTAGCGTGAAGCGCCCAATGGGATGACGCCATTGCGTAGTCTACTTTGCACTATCCTTATAAAGTAGAGCCTTCTGCCTGTCCATTCCCTCCTTCTCTTTGTTCACATAGTTTCCGCTGGCAATGTGGTTTCGTGGTTTCGTTACGCTATCTTCGTTGGCTGTGTATTTACACGCTGCACACGCCCACCCGACTCAACCCTTCCTGGTTCAACCGCTGCAGGGAGGCACAATGATCGACGCTGTAAAAGTCCCCGTACAGCTCGGTGTCATGAGCCGATGCCCTGACGCACTACTTTGTGAAAGCATTTTTAATAATGTGATTCCGAGGGTAGTGGGCAAAATAGATCTCTCCTTGGTCTACGTAGCCAAGTATGCAGCCCTAAATTGTCCAATATCTACCCTGCACTTACGATTTTGCCTGCAGGATTGACCCGGAGGACCAGAGGTATGGTATATCGTGCCTGCATGGACCACTGGTTCGTCTCATAAACGTGTCCATTACGTGCGCTGAACCCCTTCCCAGGAATGTGCTGGAAACATACAACAATTGTGCGTGGCCAAGCACACGACTCCGCAAAAGTGGTGGGACTTTGTACAGTGCCAAAATTTCAACGGTCGTGAGCATATCGGCACGCGAAGCTTGGCCTTCAAGTGCGCTCGTTCATCAGGCTTTGAGTGGTCGGATGTTGCGGGATGTGCAGGAGAGGATACCAGTGGACGAACAACCGAGGGAATCCACCTTTTGAAGGAAAGCGTACTGCTAGGTCAAGAGCTCGGTGTCAGGTATGATTTTAGCATCCGTCTCAAATCCAGGCTTGTTGACTCCAGCAGCAAAAGCTGTACAGTTTTGATCAATAAAAAGCCTGTGTGCATCCATGACGAGACTTGGAAAGAGTGCGAGGTGGGTAGATCATGATCCACCAGTAGGTGTAATACTGAAGACGGTGTTCGTAGGCAGGACACGAGGCGCAAGACTTTGTCAGGCAAATCGAGGACGAGTATGCTCGCTTGAATGAACTCAACTAGGCGGACATAACCTCCATATTTCCATGTGTAGACTCTCAGACTGTGCAGACACACCCCACGCCGCCAAATGAATGAGTTGAATACGTCAATCGAGCATCGTGACATTTTGTAACTGTGGTCTTGAAGACACGTACATAATCGATCCACTTTGAAAGCGCGAAAGCATAGGATTACTAGAAACCATGTCGAAACCAGATAAATAAGGACACTAGAGACTGTAGCGAAAGAAACCGTGCGTTAGTCAAGCCAGCGGCGCAATCGAGAAGCGGTACGTACACATTAAGGGAATATTATCTCGTAGATTATGATGAGGATATTTATCCCTATCAGTGGAACTGTGGACAACCCCGTAAGATTGGGACTGGGAAAGGATAACGACAGTACTCACTTCGCATGAGTGTTCGAACAGCACTTATGAGGTCCACTATCCGTGCTTTTATCCCAATATCTTCTGGTGGTGCACCGTAGCCAGTCGAGTCGTATGATTGTTGATATGCTGCATTTCGCGTCTGCGAAGACGACCATCCAACTGAGACGTCATTAGACGAGGCTGCCTTTGTAAAATGTGTCTTTTCAGGACTTACTTCGAGCCAAGAAACGCTCTTCACTCAGGACGGCCATGGAGTTTATGAAGAGAAGGGTGACATAGAGGATTTTGCCTAGCAGAGCCATTAGAGTTGGTGGTCGTGGATGAAGGATACGTGTGTGACAACGCGTGACCCCGAAATGGAAATTGGTCGCTCGTTCCGGCGACTCTCTCGTTACTCCTCCTTCATCACTCCGACTCCGAGCGTACCCTGCGTCCCTTTCCATCATGCAGACTAGCTTGCGGAAAGGTTGCTGTTGATCTATCTGCTTCACGGACGCGACAACTGATTCTGCTTTTAGTGGATTGTGCTTCCCGTCTTTTCCGGTCTCAAATCCTTCTCAACTCTCAAAACATACAATGGGAGGCCCGCCGCCAGTTCGTTGTAATCGTCGTGGTATCGTCGCAAATCTGACACGTATCCTGTTCTACCCAGTGCTAGCTTCAATAGCCCTCTCAACTGGCTGCGGGAACGACTTGGCCCGAACTTGCGCAAGAAAGAGTCCAAGCAAGAAGTCGAAGCTGCTAAGCAACAAGCTGCGGAGGAAGGCAAACGTAGTTTGTTTGAAACTGCTGGGAAGACGACGGAACGAGCGGAAAAAGCCGCCCGGGCAGAACAAGTCGCGAAAGGATTGGCAAAGAAAGTCAGGAAGCCGAAACCCACTTTCGTGAGTAACTTCTTCGGACTCTAGCTCCCAGTCAGAGTTCTAACGAGTGCTCTCTTCACTTTCTCAGCACAAATATTCGACAGCAAACTTCAAAATCTCCCATAGAAAGCTAAATATGCTTGGACAGCAGATTTCCCAGAAGCCCATCGACTACGCTATCCTTCAGATGCAGTTCAGCGAAAAGCGAGCAAGTACTCGCATAAAGAGTATGCTGTCGACGGCGAAGGAGCATGCAGTCCGGTATAAGGCTCTGGATGAGTCGAAGCTCGTCGTTGGTATGTGGTATATATATACGGCATATTTTCCCAAAGAGCTCACTTCGTTTCTAGCGGAGGCATGGGTCACCAAAGGACCTAGGCAGCACAAACGTATGGAACCCAAAGGTCGTGCCCACTACGGTGTGCGTGTACACCCCGACTCAAGATTGCACGTCGTCCTCAAGGAAGGCAAGACACTGGCCGAGAGAAAGGCAGAGGAAAGGCAGAAGAAGCTCAAGAGGATAGTGTCGGCTGGCTTGGTTCGAGAAAATCGACCAATACGCAATCCTGCGTCCACATGGTGCTGGTAGTGCCTCCAAATCTATCGTTCGCTGTTCGCTTAACTACGTTTGACCTTGACAATGGTATTGTGCTTCTTGCCATAAAAGTGCTGAATCGTGTCTATCATACAAGGTCATGCAAGTTTCTCGGAATGATCATCGTGCAGATGACTTCAAGCTTCTTCTCGGTACCCACGAAGCTACACGTCTGATGTTGTTGCTCCAACAGATGCGGGGTTCATCAACTTCTTTCCTCAGGAAGGTTGACCGTTGCTGCAAAGCGTTGACAAAATTGAATAGTTTGGTGTTTTCGCGGTCGCCAAATACAACTTCTCCGTTGCACCCCACTAACTGCATCTTCCTTGTGGAGCAGGATTTTCCGCTGGTTTGGAACCAGTTTTACACTCATCATCCTGCCTACCCCTGGTCGATATTTTCTCGAGGATGTATGTTCGCCCTCCTGTCTGTCTGCCGAACTCTTCTTTCCGGAAATAGGCATCGGCGAGCTTTTTCAGGCCGAGAAGGGTGCCTAGATGCCATTTACACTTACAGACAGGAACGATTCACGCTAATAGGTTGAATTCCACCTCAGGCCTTGCCGCCGTCTTCGTCCACTCCTCCGTGTTGAGGTAGCAAGTCCGTCACTAATGCTACCCCATACACGTGATGTCTTCGGTGCAATTATCTTGCTTCGAATGCTCCACCTCCGCGTTATTTTTTGTCTTGGCCGAATGTCTGCGCCTTTTGCTCAGGCCGATGTCATTCAAGCCGATGCGAGCATTTGTTTCGGCAAGTAGTGTTCTATCAATGCGCGCCGCTCGCAGCTTCGTTTGCATTCAATCACATCCTATGTTTTTCCTTCACATTGATCCTTCGCTTTTTCCAGTGACTCCATCGTCCAAGGCCAAACGGCAAGTCATCGGATGAGATCCCTTGCAAGTGTCCTCGACCACTATTTCGCTCAGAATGACTCTCCCAGTAATATTTCCAGCGATCATCCGTTGCTGGACTGTGAAAGGTACTTAAAGGGTGCTGAACTATCTCCTCATCCTCAACAGCAACACTCTCCCAATCACCAAGGCATCAGCTACACTGCAATTCGATATGTTCCGTGCCTCAGCTCTGCTCGCGTTCTCCCTCTTGGCCGTCACGCACGGTCAACAAGTCGGCACTCTCACCGCGGAGACGCACCCTAGTCTCAGTGTTCAACAATGCACTGGTTCGGGAAGCTGCCAGACATTGTCTCGCTCTGTCGTGCTCGACTCCAACTGGCGCTGGCTGCATGTCACCTCTGGCAGCGACAACTGCTACACCGGTAACACCTGGGACACGTCTGCATGTCCCGATCCAGCGACTTGCGCGAGTAACTGTGCCCTCGATGGGGCGGACTACTCTGGCACATACGGCATCAGCGCGAGCGGCAATGCCCTTACGCTCAAGTTCGTGACCAACGGACCGTACTCGACCAACATTGGATCGCGCGTCTACCTCTTGGAATCCGAGAGTGCTTACCAGATGTTCAACTTGAAGAACCAGGAATTCACATTCGACATCGATATGTCCCAGCTCCCATGCGGCCTCAACGGTGCTCTGTACTTCTCACAGATGGCTACAGACGGTGGAATGTCTCAGTTCTCTACTAATAAGGTCAGGTCTGCACCATTGCAGTAGATGCTTATGTTGACGCGAGTGAAACCACAGGCAGGCGCAAAGTACGGTACAGGCTATTGTGACTCGCAATGCCCACACGATATCAAGTTCATCAACGGCGAGGTTGGTGGATCTACCACCGAAACCTTAACTTTGTCTAATCTCGTGTTTAGGCAAATGTTGCAGGCTGGGAGCCCTCTCCAAACGACCAGAATGCAGGGAAAGGGCAGTATGGAACTTGCTGCGCTGAAATGGATATCTGGGAAGCCAACTCGATGGCGGCAGCTTTCACTCCCCACCCATGTACCGTTACCTCTCAGACGCGTTGTGAAGGTAACGACTGTGGTGACGGAGATAACAGATACGGCGGCGTCTGCGACAAGGACGGCTGCGACTTCAATTCCTTCCGCATGGGAGACCAAAGTTTCTTGGGCCCCGGCATGACCGTTGATACCAACTCCAAGTTCACCGTTGTTACTCAGGTTAGTGCCATCGCACGGCTACTATTGACGACTATTTCGCTAACCTATTGGGGTATGCTTAATTAGTTCCTCACATCGGACAATTCCACATCCGGAACCCTCTCTGAAATCCGCCGTCTCTATGTTCAGAATGGACAGGTCATCCAGAACTCCAAAGTCAACATCCCTGGCATGGACGCTAGTATGGATTCTATTACTGAGGAGTTCTGTACCTCGCAGAAGTCCGTTTTCGGAGACACCAACTCTTTTCAAGACAAGGGCGGACTCGCTGCCATGGGTGATGCTTTCCAGGCAGGCATGGTTTTGGTCATGAGTATCTGGGACGACCATGAGGCCAAGATGTTGTGGCTCGACAGTAACTATCCTTTGGACAAGGATGCTTCGGAGCCTGGTGTTTCCCGTGGAAATTGCGCCACTTCTTCTGGCGAGCCCGCCGACGTGGAATCCCAAAGCCCCAACGCTCAAGTTACCTTCTCCAACATCAAGTTTGGACCCATCGGTTCTACTTACTAATGGTGTGAATCAAAATCCATTTCTCACTTTTGCTTCTATCCTGACACTCGAATTCCAGTCATGTACAATTTTCGATGTCCGTCTAATCTAATGCATTGTTACCGTCTGCCCTGTTTAATTCACTTGTTTGCAATCTGACGAACTCGATTGAGTTCGAGGAGGACGCTTTCAGGGCTTGCGTATGTCTATATGTCTCAATAAACTTAGACAGGGTCTCTGTACTCGCCTAAGTAAACTCCCTGCCTGTTTCGCTGAACCCCTCAGCCATAGTTCTCCGCCGTCACGGGGAGCTGGCCATTTTACTGAGTTTCAGTATCATCCCCTTACCCATATATTTGAAGGCGACACTTGAATTCTACCTGAAAAGGTACATTTGGGCATGCAAACATGCAGCTTCATGGGCAACCAGCACAAAAGAGGGATAGCTCCTGTTCAGTGCGTCGCGTGACCGTGGCTTGTGTTTAGGTTCCGGACATGTGACCTGACGCGACATCGTTTCTTGTCGACCACCACCTCACCAACTGCCATACCCAAGGACAAAGCCACAGCCGCTTGTCATTATGCCTAAGCCTGTACCGGTACCCAAAAACAAGTCCAAAGTCAAAGCCAAGGAGGTATGAACGATGCTCTTACCATGGTGACATAGTTTCGCTCAATGAACACAGTCTGCCGCGCGTCAGCCAACCCTTTTCTCGCATTTCAAGTCCAAGGAACGAGCACTTTCGATTGAAAATGATGAATCTACGAAGAGACAAACACCCGCTTCACAAGGAGTCACCTCTGATGCTCAAAAAGCTGTGATCGACACTTTCCAACCTCCCAGTACTGGAGTCGGAGAGCTCTCGCAAAGCGAACCTGAGGATGGGGGACCTTTGGTGATTAGTACACCTACGAGCGAAGTCCTGGCTTTGCCTCCTTCCAGTCCATTGAGCGTGGCACCATCTCCTACTACCACCCTCAGTTCGCCTGATATCGAAATCGTTGCTGTAGATCCTCGTTCGTCCCCTTACTACGTCTTGCTCTTTCAATTTGACATTCTTCCCTACTAGCTCCACTTGCACCCCTCCCTAAAACTATGCATCCATTCTTTTCGCGACCATCCAAAAGCAAGCAATCATCTCCTGAAATTATCATTGTGGCAGAATCCTCGCCGCCACCGGAGGTCGTTAAGGATGCAAAGACTACCAATGATTCCTCACAGAAGAAAACATTAGAACCTCCCAAGGCTCGAGGTATTCGCCGCGGCCACAGCTACGAATGCCCCATTGTTGTTGACTCATCTCCCGTGAAGCCTACGCCTTCTTCACAGCCAACCCTACGCGTCTCACAGAAACCCAACAATTCTATACCGAAACAGATCCATCCATTATTTCAACTTCGTGCAGCTAGAGCTAGGTCTGGCTCCCCTCTTGTCCTGGATAGGGCTACTCCCCTTCTGGCACCGTTCCCGGATTCAGAATCACAACACGTCAAGGGCCCACAACAAGATATCACCGTCGCAAAACATTCGCTTAGTTTTCACTCGAAGAAGTCAATCGATGAAGTCTGTGTTCAAATGGAAATTCTTGGTATTAAGCTGGACAATGACGCGTCAATTGAGGACCGAGGCGCATTTACCCCAATATCTTGCGAGGAAGAAGCGAGACTCGAATATTTATCATCCATCCCAAAATCCCAGTGTCGGACACACCCTTCCATCGGTCGTATCGTCTCTGCGTTGAGGCAAGGTCTCGAGCTACGAAAGGCGAAGGAGAGTCAACCCACTTTACTTTGGTCAGATCGATGGAGACCCACTCGAGCAGACGAAGTGCTAGGAAACGAGCAGAGCGCGTTGTATCTTCGCGACTGGCTCGTTGCACTACAACTCCAAGTCACTTCCGCGGTCCCAAAGCCGGTCGCCGCCCCGCTTCCCTCGAACTCTTTCAAACGACAGAAGTCAGGTGGCACGCGAGGGACGAAGCGGCCGCGTGTCGTACGGTCCGTCGATAAGAAGGGCAGGAAGAAACGGCGAGTCGAATCCGATGAAGATGAGGATGACTGGATTGTACCCGACGATTTTGCGGACCCGGAAATACCACTCGATGACGAGGAAGAAGATGAAGCTTTACATACGGGACGGCTTCATCGAAAAGATTCGTCAGAGGATCTCGACCCTATAGCCCAGACTCAACCAATTTACTCTTTCAAGGACTACTTGTCAAACACGATTCTTCTTGCTGGGCCACCTGGCGTTGGCAAGACGGCAGCGGTATATGCGTGCGCGGAAGAACTTGGATGGGACGTATTCGAAGTTTACCCTGGCATTGGGAAACGAGGGGGCACCAACCTCGATAACCTTATTGGAGAGGTTGGTAAGAACCACCACGTTGGTAAGACTTGGCGACGCAACGGTGACTCGACGACAACTGGGGTCCCAGAGGAAGGGCCCTTCGGCAAACAAAATGGAAAATCCAAGAAGGAAGACACGGTATCTCAATCCGTCGGCACCTCATCAAATAATTTTGGGTTCTTGACTGAACCGACAGATGAATCATCCTCCGAGTCATGTCATGTGCGGCAATCTATCGTTCTACTGGAGGAGGTGGATATCCTCTTCAAGGATGATGCGAATTTCTGGCTTGCAGTTACGAACTTCATACGAGATTGCAAGCGACCAGTCATATGTACTTGCAACGGTGAGTGACTCGTCTGCTTGGAGAAAGAAGGTGGAACCTCGGCTGACTTTGTACTCGTACCCAATAGACCTGAGCCTGGTACCCGTTCACGATTTGCCTCTACAAGCTACCCTTGAATTCAGTTACCCTGCAACAGACGTTGCTGCTTCATACCTGCAAGCCATCTCATGCACGGAAGGCTCCCTTGTCGAGCGTCAGCGTCTCTCACGGCTTTACGAAAGCATCTATTCCATTGACGAAGTCGATGTACCCGAGACGAAGGTGACCGGTGTTCCATCGATATTCCCACATCCTGATATCCGTCGCGCTATCAATACCCTTCAATTATGGCTTGCGGGTAACGGTAACCCGGGACGGGCCGCGTCCAAGGTTCGTTGGCAGGAGAACGAGGAGTCTGTGGAGGATCTGCTGCTTTCTGGAGGTGCGGAGGAAGTAGCAGAGGGTGCTGCGGAAGCTGGGAGTGGACGAACACCCTTCCACGCCGAGTTCTTATCTTTCGCGGATAGTCATCTGCTGAGGGATCCGAGAGACAGTGCGCAGGTGAGAGAGCATGTTCTAATTATATGTCTGGAATTCGCTCGCTTGACATGTCTACGGTCACAGGCTCTCTGGCACGGCACAACCGAGGTGAGCCAAGATGACGAAGTTGGCCACATGGTGCTGGTTAGGCCATCGCGGGCTTTAAGCGTGCATGACGGTTTAGGCATGTATGATCGAGACACGCTTATTGCAGAGGATGCCATACGCCGTGCACGTGGGCTGTTGGGCAGGAAGACGATCGTGGACCAGGGCATGTTTCGACCGCGTGAGCTGTTCCGAGCTCGCGTGGAATATCATTCACAGGTTGTGGCGGTACTGGGACAAGTGGTACCGGAAGCAATACTGGGACGACCGCTTGCGCTACACGCTGACTACGGGCCCTGGGTGCGAGCGATGGTCGCTGCCGACGACGCGCAGGAGGCGCTTGCGGTGTCGCAGAGTCGAGGAGGACGGATGACGCGGAACAGCCTTGGATATGTTCGCAGTGTGGCGCTTGGCCCGAGGGAGAGGGATTCACTGGCAAAGACGGGGTTGGAGGTAATTTAACCATGTATGGAAAGGGCGCACGTGTCGGAGTTTAGAGTTGTCGTTGAGAGAGAGTCTAAGTAAAGTACATAAACCAACCTCGCCATTGCTGCATTGCTTGAGAACCCCCGCCCGCCGTCGCCGTCACCGGCCTGCAGCATGACCGACCTCACCCCGTCCCCGCTCTCTCGGCCGGCGTCGGGCTCGGCACCTCACCACGATCGGGAACAGTCATCAGCCCTCGTCCCCCTGGCTATTTTACAAGGCCAGCGAAGGGGTTCAATAACGGACCCATCCCTTCATGCTGCCACTTCCTCCAGGACCACCACCACCACCGCAACAACTCCCGCAACACCATCAAAATTGATCTCGTCGTCGTCGTCCACAGCGTCCCCGCCCCATTCTTCGCGTCCGTTTGTCTTTGGCGACGCTACCCCCCACGGCGACCAAATCAGAAAACTCCTCCATTCGCCCACAGCTGAGCCCGCGCGACCAGACGAGGTACACCAACAGGGGTCTCATGCAAGTACGGTTTCGCGGAACCTGCCAAGCCCTACCACCGAAGGTCAGCTCTAGCCTAATCGTCCAGTATCTTTAATATCTCTCTTGACACGCCCATCGCTTAGACGGCAAACCCATAATCTCAACTTCACCGGACAGGATGATGGTCGATGACAACAGGCAACCGCCAGATCCAAATTCAGGGCCTTCACGCGATATCTTGCGAGGACCTCAGCATTTCGACTACAGTATGCGACGCCATTCGATAGCTGTGGGTCAGGATATACATGCCCAGGCAGGTGCATCGGGCACGAAACGGAAGATGTCAACCGATCGAGGTGCGTTTCCCCCGGTGGGTGAAGAGATTGATCCTCAGCTGGGTGGTCCGGGCGTACCAAGTATTATGGACATGGAGACCGATGCACCTCATCCAAAACGTAGAAACTCCGTAAACCCTCTCGCAATGGCCCAGATGAGCTTGAACGACCGCCGCAACTCGATCGACACTCGTCCAGGTCCTCCTCAGTGGTGGGCAGATGGAAGACGCGACTCGTCATCTTCATCAAATCTACCCATGTTGCAAAATGTTCCTCCGTCTGGCATGGGTGGTGCATATCATCCGGGGTTCCCCGGAGATAACCAGCCTCATGGTCGACCTCCAGCAGGCATCGCTACTTTCTCGTGGAATGTTAACCACACCCCTCCCGATCATGTCAATACCATGCCCATACCTGGTGAAGGTGAATCAAATATAGGCGGTTCCCCTAGACCTCTGGATCCCAACAACCCACCTTCACAACTCGCCATGATGCCCCCTATGAACTATATTCCCGACAGACGAATGTCCGTCCCAAATACACTCACCAATCCCACTCCCACTACCACGAGAGTCCTACGCTCACGATCAAGACCGCCATCACGCATGCATAGCTCAGACACTGGATCACCCATTCAACCCGGTGCCGCCTCACCTACCCAAGAAGCAGAGTCATCCACCGCTGGCCAGCAATCACCCCAACCCGCTTCAGCGACCAAGAAAGAAACCGGCTCTACGCCTTATTCCCGCTCCCCTGAACTCCGAATATCCCACAAGCTAGCAGAGAGGAAGAGGCGAAAGGAGATGAAAGAGCTGTTTGATGAGTTGAGAGATCAGTTGCCTGCTGACCGGGGCATGAAGGCTAGTAAATGGGAGATTCTCAGTAAAGGTATGCATGGCACTCAGATGGGACATCGAGGCAGATCGACTGATCCCTATATATAGCCATCGATTTTGTTTCCCAACTCAAGCAGAGCCACCAAGACATGGCACGCGAGATCGAGATGCTAAGGCAGGAGCTGGATGCAGTCCGACAAGGCGGCATACCCTTTCAACCCGGTGGGACGCATGTTGTCTATGCTCAGCCTCCGCCACATGGTGTTGCATACCCCCCTCCTCCAGGGACTGTACCCCAGCCTCCCCCGCTCCAGCATCCTCCACAGACAATTTCTCGGCCTGGGTCATCCCAAAACGCCTTCCCGCCCAACGGTCTACAGCAACCGCAGCAAAACGGTCACATAGCCAGACCAGAGGCACCCTCATGATGATCAAGCATCCCGGTTGAATTTATCTATGCTGCTGCCAATCCTCTCGTTTGCTGGTTCATAGGGATGGTTTTCGACTGGCTTTCGGTTGTATCATTTTTATGTGACACATTGGACTCTTTTGATGACCAGATGACTCTCCATATCTTTCGAATTTTCATCTTCATAACCCACTTGCCTTGATTGATTCATGTACGTATGTTGTTTGAATAGCTGTTCAATGTTTGTATCGCTTTTCTGTTCCAATGTCCTGAAGCTGGAGGCCGTAGCCCCTAAGCCATGTGTGACACGTGAGCTGTGCGCCTTTGTTTCACGCTTTGTGGACGACAACAAGAAACTCGCTTTCATTGTTTTATGGATCCCACTTAATTATTTCTCTCCCTTGACATCCCCCTCCTCCTCGTACCTCCTCAACATTCGGACTTTCATCCGTCGTCTCTACGCTTTATATTATTTCGTCTCTTCGTTTCTCGTTAATACGTCACGCGCTCCTTGGCCATGCCTCCCAAGGTTGACCAGTCAGTTCTGTTCCACAACCGAAGGAAGAAACCCACCGCGGTCTCGACGCCCCCTTCGACTTCAACGAGCCCGATAAAGCGATCTGCCCATCCTCGTCCGAAGCCTGACGCAAATGCTGAAGATGACTCGCTCAAACTACCAGACGGTCCATACCAGGAATTCCGTCTCATGTCATCCGCGCTGAACGGCTGGAAGTACGACGTGATGAAATTCGACTCGCGCAAACCTGTAGATATCTCGACGTGGCAAGCACCCATCAAGTTGAATAGGAAGGAGTTGAGGAGGGAGGATAACACGGCGGAAGCCATTCCTGAAGCTGTTGGACCTATGTTGGGTCCGGATGGGAAGCCAGTTATTGGCGCGGATGGACGAGTTGTTATGGTTGATGCTGAAGGACGGCCTATACACCCGACCAACAACTCTGGGCAGTCGTCGAAAGACACGAAAGGCAAAGGTCCTGCGAATGGAAAGAAGAGGTTTCAGAAGAAGACAAAACAAGTGTTTTTGGTACCCGATGAGATTAGGCAGCTGAGGAGGGAAGAACGATACCCTTGGGTTATCGAGGATTCGACGGGGAAGGAGGTTTGGGTTGGGAAATTGGAAGAGGTTGCACAGGCAGAAACGAGGGCATTCTTCATGCCCGCAGCCAACGATGTCTTCAAGTTCGTCCCCGCTCACCGGTGGTACAAGTTTCAGAAGAAACCACATTACACCATCTGGTCTGCAGAGGAGGCTGAAGCTATCGCAAGTATTCATCGTATCCCCTGGATCACGCATGCTAATACAGTGTTGACTACTTCTAGTATAAGAATGTCAAGAAGAACATGGAGCCTCAGGTTTGGTTATCGAAAAACCGCAAAGGCCAAGGCCCGTCTTCTGCGACTGCTGCCGCCTTCAAGGCCGAGGCTGAAGGCAAGCACCTGATCGGTGGTAATTCTCTGGTGCACTCAGCCGGTCAGAGTTTGGGACCTGGTGGAAGGAAACTCAAGACCGTGGATGCTGGTATGGATCATCTGTTTGGTGATGATGATGAAGAGAGTTCGCAGCGAAGGAGGGAGAAAGAGCTGGGTGAAGAGGGTGACTTGGATGAGGTCATTTTCGAAGAAGAGTTCGCGGATGACGAGGAACCGGTAGAGGCTAATGAAGATGATGAAGAGGCCAAAGAACAAGCTGTATGTTGCTCAAAGCTTTGTCCTCGAACTTTGCTCACTCATGTCTCCTCCAGGAACGTCTGAAACGCGAACAAAAAGCCGCGAATAAGACACAGGAGGGCTACATTGACGCAGACGAGGAAGAGCAAGAAGGTGCATTGAGCAAGGATGGTAAACGGTACAAGAAGATGCTACGAAACCGCGACGGCAATGATGCCTACGATTCAGAAGAGGAGGAAAATCCATACGCCAGCTCTGTATGTCTATTTTCAATATTTGTGACCAGCCTCTCATCCTTTTCTAGGTGGAGGAAGAAGAGGAAGAAGATATGGTGCCGGTTCCGCTCGCTGATCCCGCTTTGCAACCAAAACCAGAAGAGCAAGCATCCCAAAACAAGGAGCAGCTGAATAACACCAACGGCGCGAAATCTGAGTCCCGTCCTACATCCCCGATACCCCCTAACGTTGGACATGGTGGACATTCCGTTGTGGCCAAACGCGCGACTAGTCCCAAAGCAGGGAAACCCAAACAAACCTCAGGCAGCCGTGCAACCAGTCCTCTCGCCAGTCGTGCTGGAAGTCCCAGTGCTCCTGGATCTGCCAGAGCAAGTAGCCCCAACGCCCCAGGTTACCAAGCGACGAACAAACGCAAAGCCGCCGACGATCCTTCAGGTAGCCCTACCTCTCCGACATCCCCAAATCCCAACGGCAACCCGCCCAAGCCTAAGAAACGGAAACCCCTTCCTAGTGCTGTTGGCGAACTCGATGATAAGATGGTGATTGAGTGGCTTAGAAACACGCCCAATGCAACGACAAGGGACTGTATTTCGTATTTCACACCGTATCTCACCGAGGAGGCGAAGAAGGCCAAGTTTACGGCGTTGGTCAAGGAGGTGGCTCAGCTGAAGGGAGGTGTTTTGGTGTTGAGGAATGCTTACCGTACCGGCTCAGCTGCTCCATCTCCTGCACCCACGCCGGTGGCTTAGTTGTCTTTGTCCTGACACTACTATTGTATATACTTATCGTCTTGTAGGTGTTGCCTTTGTACTGATGAGATACACATGTATATATGAGGTGAACCTGCGTCGCGCAGAAGACACGTCCGCGTCGTTTGCATGAATAGTTGATCATTAATCATTTCCGAACTACAGAGCGTATATAAGTTATACTAAACACGCCTCTACATATGGTATCAATAAAACAATAAATATATGGTGTATGTAGTGCTTGCAAGAAGTCCGTTATGATGCTGCGAAAACAAGTGCGATGATGAAAAGGAAACCCTCGTCCCTACTACGCTGCAAATCGAAGTTTGACATCCCCTAATCTTCGCTCAAGCTCATTGAGCTCCATATTTTTCCCTATCCCGGTGCTTCGAATCGCCGTCGCGACGTCATCTCCATAGAGGGCCGCCACCCATGAATAGAGTTCGAATCCTCGCTTTGGTACGCCGAGAGGTAGCTTCGGGACAAAAAGACTGGCGAGCAGACCGAGGACGAGGACGACGCCACAGAAAACACCCATGTAGATGTAGTTGAGAGATGCGCTTGAAAGGACGGAGTCTGAGTAAGACCGTGCGACGAGGTCACCCGTTCCGACGAGATGAGCCAGGATGTTTGATGCGTCGGCTCTGGCACGAGCGTCCGCGAACCATTCTTCTGATAGTTCAGTGTAGCCATCTGGTCCGCTGCCAGTAGTAAAGCTTGTCAACTGATGGATAATCAGACATTGGCATGACAAACAGCGTATAAGAACGAACCGTAGGATTCGGCGCATACGCTGCGTCACGACCGTTATCCTTGAGGAGTTGGTTGATGGAAGAGTCATGAGCGACGATGTACGCATTGCGAAGTTGGGTAGAGTTCAGATGCCTTCGCCCTAGATTTGATTTACTTCCAAGAAGCCTCTCGCGCACAGAAAATTCTGTGACGAGCTCGGTACCGGGGGATACGATTCTCGTCGTACTGGGAAGACCAGATGTAGTGTTATACACTTCCATTACCCATGGTTCGAAAAGCTCCAAGCAGATTGCCCCATCGTATCCCATTGCAGTGGGTTGACCTTCAACGGTCACGTTCTGCGTCAATGGAAACGTCCCATTCGGCGTAAATCTGGTGTTGAGTCTGACAAGCAATGTCTCCAACGAAACGAAACCCCTTCCGTCGGCACCCATTGAGATAGGATCACTCTTGAAGCTATGAGCGATTCGATTGTCGAAGAAGCCGACTAAGCAGGTATACGCTTCAGTTATATCTTGGTGTGTGGGACGAAAGTACATACCACCCAAAGCTGTGTTAGCTACATCAAGACCGCTCGGGACAGGATCGCCAGCGAGAATCCTTGTCATATTCGCGGGCTCATTCAACGCCTCTGGAAAATCAAGCTTGAACGAGGAGAATAAATCGCGAACAGTGTCTCTGGGTGTGAACAGGTATGAACGACCACTGGTAGATGTTGGGGCTCTATGAGACTGTGAGTGTGGTTAAACCGAGTGGTAACAGCATGCTGACATGTTACGTTGTGCGTCGGGTATGCGACGACAGTGGATACGAATACCCCAGCGGGGGAATCTAGACAGGTGATTAACTTCATGAACGGTCGCAAGTAAAGGAGACAATACCTCAGCGTTGCACCTGGTTCCAAAGATGCGTCGCCGGTGGGAGCAGGGGTAACAGAATTGTTGATTTCTCGTGTAGAACCAGTCTCAAAGGTGCCTCTCCCTCGCCCATTCGGCAGCAACTCTGAACGCGTCACCTCCGCGAAATATACTGTGTCATCTTCCCAGGGGAAGCTCACGGCGGAAGCACGACCCTCAGACCCAGATAATGTCCACGTCAATGCAAAGTCCTGGAAAAGATAATGTTGAGTTACCCGACGACGGAAAGTTGAATCGCTGAAGTCACCTCAAAGAATGGTTGGATAAGTTGAGCTTGCGCAAGATCTCTATCGGATAGATCACCTTTGACGGCAACCTCGGTGTACTCGTCTTGTTGATGCTGGATGAAGGAGCATGAGATACACGGGAGAGCATGATTGCGGATAACTGACCTCTATACGAGCAGATATCTCAACGAGACGACCAAGTACAAATGGCAATGAAGCCGCGACACACACAAGGAACAGGAAAAATGCAATAAACAGGGTCCACCACCTTCGTAAAACGATGAGCAGGATCATGGAAACAAGTGATGAAACACCACTAACCGTGGACTGTGGACCAACAAATTAGTCAGGGTCCGTAGAGGAGAATAGAGATCCTACTGACTCGTATTTCTTCCGCTTGGAACGATTTGTGCCATGGTACATGTTTCTGTCCCAGAGAAGGCGAAGTGCATTCCAGGCACTACTGGGGTCGTTAGACAACGCTGCAAACTCCTTCAAAGTGATTCCAGCGGATGGATCTGATTGGCTTTGATGTATGAGGGTCGCCCAAGCTGTGTAACATTCATGAGCGTTCAGTTCAAGGCGACAAGAATAGGCTTACTTGCTGCCTCCAGAAACGACTTTCCCAGATTGATCAAGCTAAAACCAAGGCAAAACCCCACAAGTCCGCATCCGATACCGATGATTAAACGCGTCCAAAAGAGTGTTTTATTTTGGGCAATTATGACGAAGGCGAAGAGGACGGGGAACGCCACTAAGCTCAATGCAACGTGGATACCGAGCAGTTTCCAGCAAGGCGCTTCGAATGAAGAAGAGAAGGGGTGTCTTCGCGGTTTTGGCAGAGTGCTCAGCGAGGCCTCAGTCTTCTTTTGACCGGGTGTATTAGACGGCACAGAAGTGTAAACTCCTTGCTGGGGCTTCCCTCGGGTTTGAGTATTCAACAGAGATTCGTTGGATGAATTTGGTTCATCGTTCGAAGGAACCCTCTGGTGACCAGGCGGATAGATGGAAACCTGGGGTGGTGCATGGCTAAGGCCATAGAAGTCATAGGAACGGGACCCATTGCCACCTTGGACCGGAGGGTGGCTCGTCGGACCAGCAACGTAGTGCGGATCCCAGGGGTCGTATCTACCGTTGCTCGTCATGTCATGCAAACGGGGGGCGGAAGGGGGTATCGAGTGGTCGAATCAGTACGTGGAACGGCGGAACCATTGGTCTTTAACCAGCAGGATGGGCTTGGCGGCTATGGCGAGCGTTGGGTTTACGACCCTGACGTTTTAGCATAGCACTGTTTATCCATTTGGTGTATTTCATTCATTGCCCTGCGCCAGCGTCCGGAAAGCAAGGAGTTTTGGGCGGTCGTGCCAATGTTGTGCTAGAATTTTCATGAAGTGATCGCTGCTGATAGCCTTATTGATGAAGAAGCTGAGAAGGAGTTGATGGTCAATGTCATCTACTAGAGATGTTCAACTTCAACATGAACTCAGTAGATCGCACACAACAGGCAAACCCAAGATCGTAGTTATAACAGATGAGGTATATAAAGGAGTTAGTATATTAAAAAACGTAGCGGAACTTCAGATTTCCCATTCTCTTCTCAACTTCACTCAACTCCATGTTTTTATGGATACCTGCCTTGTTCATCTCCTCTGCGACTCTGTCACCATGGAAGGCAGCCACCCAAGAGTAGAGCTCGAAATCTCTACGAGGCACGCCTAGCGGTAGTCTTGGCACGAACATCCCCGCAACGACACCAAAGATCAACACCACCACTAGAACTATCACCATGGGTACAGTGAGGATGCGCGCGCTGGACAAGACTTGATCGGGATACGATCGTCCAACAATATCGCCCGTGCCCGAGAAGAACGCGACCAGGTTCGAGGCGTCAAGCTGCGACCTTGCCTGAGCGAACGAAGTCGGTGATAATTCAGTGTAGCCATTGGGTCCCTCGCCAGATGCAGAGTATGCAAGGGCCTACATCCAAGAAAGAATCAGCCATCGCAGATGTAACAAACTTGCGGAATACTCACTAGGGGGGAGGGTATATAAGGGACATCTCGGTTATTATCCTGTGGGGGTATTGTGTTGGACTGAAAATCGCCGGAATATAACAATGGGTATAACTGACCTTGACCAATTGATTCACAGAGTTTTGATGCGCCACAACATAGGCGGGCCATAGCGCAGAGGAGTTAAGTTGACGCTTGACGGCGTCGAGAGGATCACCCGTTCTTTGTTCACCACTCCTAATGTCTGCAGTTTCGCCCGCTTTCGCAACGATCCTAGTGGAAAATGGAACGCCAGTCGTACTGTTGTACACTTCCACAATCCACGGCTCGAAGAGTTCGAGACACAAAAGTGCATCATATCCAATCCTTGTCTCATTCCCAGATTCATCGGGCAGGGTATCGGAACCAAAAGTTGCGAAGTTGCCTTGCGGCGCAAACGTGGTATTGAGGCGGACGAGGACAGCCTCAAAACTGACAAACCCTCCACCATCACGTCCCATACTGATAGGTGTGCTGAAATAGCTGTGCGCCACTCCGTTGTCGAAGAAACCGGCTGTGTTGCCGGGGTGAGTGACGGGGACTGGACTATGAAAAGCACGAACTTACCACCAAGTGTCAGACTGCTGGGATCAAGGGTTACCGAAACGTTGTCTCCAGGACGAATAACTAACGATGTGTTGAGCGGTCGATCCAGGACTTGCGGAAATGTGAGACCGAAAGACGAGTACAACTCTGCCATGGTTTCCCGCGGTGCGAAAAGATAGGTCAAACCTAATGTCGATTTTGGTATACTGTGCATAGTTCAATCAAGATCGTAGCGGAGGTACTGGGGAAGGAACCTACAGATGACGTTCTGGATTTGGCACTTTGCTGCAGTGCATTCGTATACCCCAACGAGGGTATCTATCGAAAACAAATTTGACACGCATCCATATATAGCACCATAAGTGCACTGACCGGAGTGTCGTTCCTATTTCTACATTGTCAGGCGACACACGATCGCTATTCGTTATACTGTTGTCAGAATTTCGTTGCGATCTTGAGTCATTGAAAACGCCAAAGCCAGCGCCATCTTCTCGAAGCTGGGATGGGGTTGCTTCCGCGAAGTAGACCTGATCCTCACCCCACGGATATGAAAAGGCTGTGGGCGAGGGTCCCCGGCTGGAGTAAGCCATGGTCCATCCTAAGGTAGGGTGCTAGAGTTTCGGTGCTTAGAACAGGGGGGCAGAAGAGTCGTCCTTCTACTCACGTCGAAAACAGCAACTTGCTCCTGAGCCTGGACCAGGTCCGCGTCTGACAAGTCACCTTTGATGCGGACCTCCCGGAAATCAGTATGTTGGTGCTGAAAGCCTATCAGGGGGACGTAGGAGAAAGATGGACAAATAAGAGACTGACTTGTACAGTGGCATCAATCTGGACCAGACGACCAAGGATAAATGGAAGAGCCGCAGATACGAGAACAAGGAAGAGGAAATATACAACGTAAAGGGACCTGAATCAAAGTCAACAGGGTTAAAGACAAAGGCTAGTAGGTCGCAACTTACCATGGACGAGCACTAAGGACAAAGGCAACGTCAACGACTTAGGTAGCCACAATGAAAACTGGATGAACCAACTTACTCATATTCCTTGCGTTGTTTCCGTGCAGTTCCCGGATACATTATTCGATTATAGAGTACACGAGCAGCAACCAAGGCACTCGTTCCCTGCGAGGCAGCTGCAAAGTCTCGAAGGGATAGACCTGATGCTTCCGAGTCAGGTAGGCGACTTTGGTGGATCAAGGTAGCCCATGCTTCTCCGAGTTAGCAATTCGTCCCCCAAGGAAAAAGCACATAATCAACGTACTAGCAGCTTCGAGATATGCCCTCGCAAGATTGACCATACTGAGGGCGAGGCAAAAACCAACAATTCCACACCCACAGCTAATGGCAAAACGCGTCCAAAAGAGGGTTCGATCGCGGGCAATGAGAACGAAGATCATTAAGATAGGATACGCGACCAAGCAGAGTCCAACGTGTAAAATGATAAGGACCCATGAAGGTGACTCATACGACGCGAAGAGCTTCTTCTTAGCAGGCCTTTCCTCGTCAAGCGATGCTTCTTTTATCAAGGCAGTTGATGTCGACATGTGCCTTGTAGGGTTGTACGATTCTTGAGGATCCGGTGCCTTGTATTCAGGAGGTGAGGCGATTGCTGATATGCCAACTGGGTGAATTGACTCCACACTTGAGCGATCGGGCTCAGGTGTTTGTTGGCGACCGCTGGTCGACGCTGTGGGCAAGGCAGGTGGAACTGGGAGCGGTCGGATTGAACTGCGTCGAGAATAGGAAGAATTATGGTGAGAAAAGACAGCGCTGGATGGTGTTGGGGGATCGTCTCGGGGTACAGAGCTATCCATCATGTCCTGGGGTATCAAAGAGAGCGGTCGGACTGTTGACATGATATTCTCCCCAGGAACTTAGAGTATCGACGAAAGACGGGAGAATAAAGAGTAGCTGCCGCGCTCTTCTCATTCATTTTTGTGTGCAGGTTCACGGTGGAAGTTCTTTCGGAGACCATGGTCGTTTCATCAGCCCTGAGACTTATGAGCGGTATCAGGGTCACGAATAGTAGGAGGAGCGCTGGGTGCATTGGTATTCAAAGAGCTGAGGTCAATGTTACCTGTATAATCAGTATGGCTTGAGGAGCGCGATTTAGAATGTGCGTACTGTATCGAAGCATGGTTCACGTTTTTCGACGCGATGAATTTGTGTTCGCGTTCAGAACACAGATCTTTGTGGTTTCTGCAAGGTACTGCTCAAGGACCACCTGACTTGACACCACCCTTGGCGCCAACCATTGAATTTCCTTGTCCTCATATGAGGAACGTGTTGTAGGCACCTTTGTCGATCTTCAAGGCTACGACAATAAGCCTAGACTGATTCGGAATGAGTAAGTATCGACACTGGTTGGACTTGAATTGGAATTGACATGCTTTTTACACACGCTGCTAGTCAGCACACTACGCCTGTCGGGTCATGATGCACGGTGCACGGTGCTTGAGAGTCGAGGTTGGAAGTAAATGCACGCACAATGAGCGCTTCCGCATCCATTCTCCTAATTTGTCCCCTATGTGCTACTCATGCTGGACTCATGCCAACTACGCAACTCTCCAAGTACCAAACTTATCGTATTTGGTACATACGACGTATCATTTCATCAAGCGACTAAACGATAAAGACGGTCTCTGGGGCACGCTGCGTAAGCCTTGACAGCGGAGGCAGATTGAGGATCTCAACACCAGGGACCTTGGAATAACGCGATGGCGTTTTGGAAGAATCCTCTCGGAAGAGAAACGCCAGTGGTTTGTTTGCATTTGTCTTGGAAAAGACACCGAGTATTCCTAGACGCCAGTTCTTCACTTCGCCTGCTGGAGGAGGCCGATGAAGCAGGATCTCGAAGTCCCTGATTTCGAATATATAACAATCGAAAGAGAGATCGTGGCTTGATCTCACTTGCTGCACTTTGTGCATTGTCATCATGATGCGCAAGCCGCTGTTGGTAAAAGTGAAGGACGGGTCGAGGTTCAACTGCTTGTTCCGATGTGGTGTGAAGAGTGGAAGCGCGTCGATCTCCCCAGAATCATCGATGATTCCTCGGGGAGATTCATAAAGCATGCAGTTCCACCTCGAAGCCTGGAGAGTACTTCCCCACTTGAAGATGGACCGATTGTCTGTATTTTGGACACATTCCATTTGGAGTCGGTAGAAGGCCCGTTCTTCACCTTCGCCATAAGCGATAGGGAGCTGTAGATCTAGCAAACCAATCATGCAGTATGCCAAATCCTCGGGGCGAGTCGTGCGACGTTGGGTAATCCACTGGAAGACGAGATGGGCGTTCTCCGGCGATGGTTTGTAATTCAGTAGATCATAGTTGGACATGCCTATGAATAGGGTTCAGCGCTGGTCAGTCGACAGCGAACGCACCAGCTCCTCGCTCACTGACCTGTTGCGAAAGCAATCAAATTGGTAAATTTGTGGGTACTGACAGATGCTTTGAATTTCGAAGGGGATTGAACCTGTTCATCCGCATCGCGGATCAGATCATAAGGTGTATCGTCAACCCTTGACCAATCCTTCCAGAAGAATTTGAGTCTCTTCGGGGCGAGGAGTTCTTGCAAAGTCCATCCCCTGTTGAACCATTCGTCGTTCCAAGAACGGAGGTCATTACCATCAGGGGGATAAGAGTCCTGGTCACCAGCCAGGTAGACGATGCAGACGTGCGAGCTCTTGTACCAATTGTACATTGAACGAATCGACTCGTCTAACTCCGCACTGCTATCTTTGTTGATGCAGAAGGTATCCACCCAGACGTAGCGGCATCCATATAGTTTGGCCGCTTCGACGAAGGAAGTAAACTTTGCGTATCCTTTCTTCTTCATAGCAAGGCCGGATAGTGAGCGCATATCTGCGTACAGCAGTTCTTCGTCCTCCCACCTGTGCGAGAGGATAGCGAATTGCGCATGAGGTTCAATAGCGGTGCGGATGATGTTGGGATTGGTAGGAATCGTTCCGATCTTGAGCGTCTTTCCGTAAGATTGTGCGATGCGGTGAGCAATGTCGTCTCTGGTTACGAATACATTTTCTTCAGTGTCCCACATTCGTATAGGGACTTCATATACCAGTCGTTGAATGATCGGTCGAACCCTACATTGCGGGCAATGATGTATCAATGAACGAATTAATGAAGTAGAACAATTGGGGGTGTTTACTATTAGAGTATAATAGCAAGGTCGTGGCCTTAGGTTTCAGTGATACTTGAGCATGAAGCGCAGACTTCGTGAAACTTACATGTTGCTATGATAGCAGGATGTATATCAAGGATTTAACGTCGCGATCAACACCGAAAGCTAACCTTAAATTTCCCTATCAAAAAGGTGATGAGCTATAATTATGGCGGGACTCTTAGCGATGGGAAGCTCACAGTTATTGGCAATGTTCATGATGTCTGACTGTGCTCTTTCGCGGTACTTCAGTGGGAAGGGAAAACCAGACGATTTGCGAGGCGCCAGTGAGCCGTCAGATGCTTTATAACATGCCTCAACCAGGGCCGCACTACACTTCGTTGAGTAGCCAGGGACCAGACATATTGAAAGCGAAGGAATGGTTCTGGCCCGTGTCACTCATACCAACCTGGACTCAGTTTGCGACTTAATTGACCATGGAGCGAACAAGGTGAACAGCCCTCTGCAGTCTCGAATCGAACTCCTATTCTACCCCTATCACAAATTTGCTTCCGTGAAAGTTTCACCGCCACCATTCCGTGTCCTTTGTCGCCGTGATGCTTGGGTAAAGTTCCTCGATTCGTGGAATATCACTCAGTGGGTGTGGTTCCAGGGCGTGGCGGTCAAAGCCGGGTGCACAATGACTTTGCTTCGACCGTTGACCGTCTGACTCCCCGCAATAACAATAGCTGCGAACTCGTGTTGGGGTATAAAGAGGCTTCGCGCGGAAGGGTATGCACGTTTACCTTTGCCACGATCTATTCATGGAGTCCCTACTGAAATCACCCACCAGCGATACAGTGAGCCCGAACGCTCCCCAACTCAATGGCAATGTCAATGGATTTGCCCGACCAGCAGCTCCAACCTCTCACCGTATCAACGGGACTTCCTATGATCCTTGGAATGGGACGCGTATCCACGACCCCAACTCTCCACCAAAAGTGAAAAAGGTGGACGCCTCTTATATCTGCACTCGAATTATCGAATACATCCGCGACACATACGACCCTACCGTGACTGGCTGCATCGCGATATTCGACCCTATCTCAGCAAGAGAAGACGCGGATGTTTTCCAAGAAATCATGGATTTAATGTTTTTCTTGACCGTTGCTCGAGACGGGAAGCTCATGCTACGTGCTTGCAAAGAGTGGAAGCAAAGTGCTTGAACCTCAAGCTCAGGCTCCTCGGAGTACTTACTAGTACTACTTACAATCATGGTAATGTGGCTTCAAGTCTGACTCAGCGCCCATACTAACTACTGTATGACCGTGTGCTTGCCTACTAGATGTAGATATCAGAATATGGTGAGTGTCATTTTTATTACTCGACAAGGTTTGGTTGGACGCTCAATAAATTACTTCACCTTGGTTCTACCCACTTCGCGTCGGAAGTACCGTCCAATCTTCCTCATCGGGCTTTAGGAATCTCTTAGGGAGAATATACTCTGGCCTCGTCCAGCTTTGGGGTATTCTTGTCTGTTGCTGAATCCAGCACAACGAGGTGCTCTCTAGGCCAATGTCAGATCTTCGTGCTCAAGTTAGAACTACGATCCGGCATGATATCGGCTGAACAATGAGCAACCGGCACCGAAAGATAATAGGCATCAGAACACATCGTAATGGACGCATCCTGCTGGACTTCGGCACGATGTGTATGCCAATGATAGAATCAACTCGCCGTGTTCATCGCTACACGCGTTGTTGAATATTTACCCGTAGCATGAGGTGGTTGTGTAACTCGACGCTGCCGTTCTAATTACGGTCTTTCTTGACCGTAACGGAAGGTGGTGTGAAGACAGCTGCCATTTGACATAACATATGACTGGCTGATTCGCTAGGTCTGAGGCAGAGCAACATACGACATCGCCGAACGAGGGCTGGGGTCAGGTTATTGGGCGCGCCTTCGTTGGTAACGGTGTGATTCATAACGTGGTTTCAATTGTATTTCGAATCATTGAACAAGCGCTTTCAAGATCTCACCCGTAGCGTGAGTGATTTTCTACGTTATCGAGAATAGTTTCTGAGTTGAATCAGCCCACGGGCCGCATGGAAACCGGATGTCCCAGCGCTTTCTCGGCTGCTGATCTCCGTGTTTCAAGGACAAAGTGTCACTAGAGATAAAGACCAAAATGGCCACCACTGACTATGAAGTTCAGAGATCGAGGAGGGCTGACGGGCTGTGAAGGTCATACGCACATGCAGGTCAGCTTGGATGCTTGCGTTCCACGCAAAGTCACACTAATGTTGATCCCAAGGAACTTGGAGAAGAGGTCGCGGCATAGCCTCTGCCTTTGATAAGCGGCGTCCCTGGAACGCCACTACGCCGAAAGAAGTCTACCGATCGATTCACCTGCCTAAAATGGAAATCATGATTTTGGTACGAAAAAAGAATGAAAAACGGCTAGAGCTCTCCGCTAGCGACTCTAATGGAAATAAATAATGCGAGTCCCTGCTAGCCCAGTTCAGTCCTCCTTCCCCCCGTCACTGCTTGGGTCGTTCCTCCTCCTACCCCAGGCTCAGCAATGTCGCGTCTCTTCGTCTCCGTTTTCCTCCTCTGCGCGACTCCTTTCGTTACTGCCGCCGCTCTGTCCAGCCAACACGAGGACCATCACGACATTTCTCCGAGCAGGCTGCCATCTGCCTGGTTCCATGCTGACGACCATCCCGTACACAAGTTGTTCAAGCGTGCACCAACGACCGACGGCATCACTTATGCTGATGTAGGTTCACCGAGTAAGTCATCGTTCTCGCTTATCATTCGGTCCGTTTAATGGCGAGACCGTTATCAGCTTGGTCCAGTGGTTTCCCCCGCGCTGCCCCCGACCCATCACGGCTCCCGCAAGCATGGGTTGATGCTCTTCAGGCAGCTGTCAGCGAAGGAAAAATCCCTGGCATCCCTCAAACCACGAATACTCCTCAAACAAATCCCGTCTATCCTCGTGGTACCAACCCAACCGATGCTAGCGTCTGCTCTGCAACCTATAAGTGTCGGATTCCTGGTGATACTTGGGATGCACCCGATGGTCACTTTGGTACTGGCTTTGATGATGGTCCCCAACCCGTTCGTGTCCAGTTGTATCTTGAAAAATTACGCGTCTGACAACAATTTAGGCTTCCGCACGCCTTAACCAATTTCTGAGACAAAATAATGAACGCGCGACGCACTTTATGATTGGCCTCAATATCCTCAACAATCCCGACCTCTTCCTTGAAGCCTTCGCAGAGCTGGAGAATGATATTGCCGTCCATACCTACACCCATCCATACATGACGACCCTATCGAATGAAGAGATTGTCGGTCAGCTCGGCTGGACGATGGAGATCATTCACAATTCTACGGGCGGTCGCCTCCCTAGGTATTGGAGACCGCCTTACGGCGACTACGACATGCGTGTCAGGGCTGTTGCACGCGAGGTCTTTGGATTGGAAGTCATCCTTTGGAATCAAGAGTACGTGTTGATGTCGTTGGACCCCCTACGACGTCCGTGGCTAATTTCGCCTACCATTCCTTAGTACGGCTGACTGGAGTCTAACCACGGGAGCCACTACGATGGGTGCTATAAATTCCTCCTTCCATGGATGGTTAACTGGTTCGTTAGCCCATCGGTTCTCAACTCCATAAACTCACCATTGATCCCCTCTAGGTCCCAAGTCGCCTGGCCTCATTGTCCTTGAACACGAGTTATCAGATCAATCGGTCCAAGCATTTATCAATGCCTATCCAGACATCAAGCGCAATGGATGGACGATGATCTCCCAAGCCGAGATCCCTGAAGGTTCCGTGTACCAAAACGAGGATGACGCGGGCAACGTTCACCCTAACCTTGTTGGTGTACCCCTCACGACGGAATCGAGTACTTCCTCCAGCTCTTCTTCAACATCCCCCACGTCAGTTCTATTTTTATTTTTGCTTCCTGGATGCATTGTCTGACCCCGGTTCATCATGCCGTAATTTTAGAGCAAGCTCTGGCTCTGGCTCGGGAACGTCGGCTACATCAAGTACTCCGCAATCCGGCACGCCCACCGGTGCAGCGTCCAATGACAACTCGAATAACTCGAGCAACTCAAATGGAGCTTTATCAAGTACATCGCAGCCGTTGGCATCACTCCTCGTTTCAACGTTGTTCTTCCTGATTGGTATCTTCTCGGCATAGCCGTCTGGGCGTTATCCACGCCCAACGGCCGCGTTCAGCTCACGTTGCCAAGAAGCTGTATCGCTTGCCCCTTCGTTCATTGCTTCTGCCGAGATTCAAGGACTTAACGTTTTGTTTTACACCTCTCACAGCTTTGGACTATATCCAACGTGGGCCCTAGACTTGTCTGTCTCTTTGTCTGTCTCTCCTCTCTCCCGCGAACATTCCTGTCTATATATACACTTGCACTCTTTCCACACCCACTTCGTTTACTGACTCATGGACCTAGCTCTTTGTGACGTTGTCGTATTTATATAGCATCTATATACCTGTATAGAATATTTGAATATCCTTTTGTATAATCGGGGACATCTTATCTTTGTGCACACTACATAGCTACCATTGCTACATTGATGGTTTTGTCACGTACCATTGATAGTCGTTCTAGTTACGCCCCCCACACGAACTCGCTTCCGCCTTCACGAACTATATTTACACCGCAATGGATTGATCAGATTACTGATGCTTGTGGCTTTTGGTCGCCCGCCTCATTCCCTTTAGTTTAAATTTTACCACAAAAATTTGACCTGCGGATACATGGCCTCGTGAGGGTGAATTCCTGCGAACATATGCAAGGCACAAGACAATTTGAGGCCATGATCGAATCTTTTTGAGGGGACGAAAAACAGGTGGTGTGCGTTATTTTTAGATGTCGGATTGGAAATGCGAACCCCGAGTCGAATGGCCTGTAACTAGGAGTGAAAAAGAAAAAAGGCGTTACGCGTTATATGTCATAAATAGATACACAAGGAACAGCGTGTCGTGATATAATTATACATGTACTTTGAATATATGTATGCGGAGCGTCATGGGGTCGTAGAGAAGAGGAACCCAGAAAACCAGTATTCGAATCATGGCATAGAGGATGTGGCGTATGAGTATCGAATCTGAAAATGAAGCTTGTAGCTTCAAAAGGGATTAACAGGTTCGAAGGTGCAGCCAGCAAAGACGGATGTGCGGAAGTGTCCAAAGTTTTGCCAATAAACGTGGCGAAAAAGGGAACAACGGGCGTGCTCGAGAGAACGAAGGGGGGTGAGGTCGCCGTGGTGGGAAATCGTGTCGTCAAGTGTCGTTAAATTACTACATTATACTAGGCCATTTCAGTTTGAGGCCTTCTAACCATCGCATATATAGAAGTTCAGCTATTGGGGACTTGCGGGCGCCGGAGGAGCCATCGCTCTTGGTCGAGGCGGCGGATGACGTGAGGTCTGAGGGAGAGGGAAGACCAGAGATCTCTTCTTGTACTTCGGTGACAACGAGCCCCTTGGAGGTCATTTCACTCTTTCGGGTGATGCGTTTATGGGGGAAGAGACCTCGTGTAGTTTGGATATGTTGCTTCACGGCGGGGTTACTGTTCCAATAGGCATCAGCGATCAGCAATAAGCCATAAGGAAGATGGAAAGACTGACTCATTTATACCAGAGAGGATATCCAGTATAACGTTATAAGCTAATTCCGGATTTGCGTCTTTGAGTTCGGAGAAGCCCCGCGATAGCATGCTCAGAGATTCAATTTCTCTAGCATCCATATCGTCACGGGTAGCCTGTAAGCAGTTAGCTTTTATGATATTTTAGTGGAAATGGAAGCAAAGACTTACGTTGTGCAGTATCGGCAGGACGACATCGTCCACTAACGACTTACCAGCCTTCCCTACCTCGCTTGCGCGACGTTTATGGGATGATGAAACGGGTGAGGTAGGAGCTGAGCCATTACTAGCCTCGCGTCTTGCGGCACCGACATATTCAGCAGATAACCTCAGTGAGCCAGCGGCGTCAACTTTCTTGACTGGACGGATAGTATCGACGCCGCTACCCAAGTCGGCTTCGCGCATCACAGTACCCGGACCGTCGACAATCGTGCGAGCGGCATACGACGCCCGTCTGGTGCTTGAACGCATGGAACCCGAATAAGCTGGTGGGGCACCCTGAGGTGGGTCATCGCCTTGTTGAGAAATTTCATCAGAAACGACCGCAGGTAAGTCCTTTTCCACGGACGGCGGTGGTTTGATGATGACAGTAGAATGTGCAGCACTGAGGTTCGATCCGATACCATTAACCAACGGATCGCTACCTTTAGTAGCGGCCCCAGAGTCAATTGTCGAACGATCGTCTTCAGCCGCATAGGCATCTTCGTCATCCTCGTCAGGGATCATGCCGGGAGGCATAGTCAAGTCCTTAGCCATGCTACGGAAGGTACCCATAGCAGACACCGACTTGACGGTGGTAAAATTCCATTCGCTCCGCATTGTGTTGTTGGCATCCCACGCTTGAATGGTAGGTTGATGCATAACATTGCCTTTTTGAGGCGAACGAGCACGGAAATCTTGATACCGCTCGATGAGTTCGGTGAGGTAGGACGTCTTCCTTGCGGTGCGAATAAATTTATGCTGAAGCAACTCGTTCGCTGAGGGTCTCTGCAGAGGCATCAGCAAGCAAGCCAAAATAATCTAAATGAAGGCGCTCACCAGTTTGGGATCCTTGGTTAGACATTGAGCAACAAAGTCCTTGAAGGTGGCTGAGAAAGCACCGTCGAGCACAGGAGGCTTCGCTTTGGGGATGAGGAACAACACTCGCATCGGATGATATTCTGCAAGAGGTGGTTCGCCTTTGGCCATCTCGATGGCGGTGATACCCAAACTCCACAAATCCGCTTTCGAATCATACCCCGACTGCCGTATCACTTCCGGTGCCATCCAGAACGGTGTGCCGACGAAAGTGTGTCGAAGGGTATTCGTGAGCTGAGCAGCCACACCGAAATCTGCAAGTTTGACCTTTCCCGATGACGAAAGTAAGACATTGGCGGCCTTGATGTCTCGATGTATCGTCCCTTCGGTGTGGAGGTAGTCCAATCCCAGTAGAAGCTCCCGGCATATGACAGCGATGTGGGCTTCTGAAAAAGAACCGGCCTTGAGTAGGTCGAGGCACGAACCGCCAGCAAGGAACTCCATCACTATCCAGAGTTTGTAGGCGACGACGAAGGAGCCATAGTAGCGCGTCACATATTCAGAGTCGCATTGCGCTAGACTCGCAATCTCTTGCTGGATTTCCGAGATGTCATCATCCGAATCTTCGAGATCTACAGCAGAAAGCGTTTGCCGAGCGCTTAGTGTACTGCAAAAGTGCCTCATGCTGTAGTCACCCACCTATCTGCTTGATGGCAACTATCTGCTTAGTCTCGTTGTGAATGGCCTTGTAAACGGTTCCGAAGCTGCCCGTTCCCAACTTCTCCAGCAGTGTGTATTGGCTGGCCGGGTTGTTGCTAGGGATCGGGTACGGCTCTCGCATGGGCTTCACATCGGCCTGTGGAGAAGGGGGAGGAGAACGAGTCAGCACCCGTGGTTTGGGAGCAAGTTCGTCTGTGCTCTGCCGCCTGAGACGGGAGGCGGGGAACATGATGGAGTGGAGGCGACCGTGTCTCAGAAGGAAGCTGCCTCTGACCTCATGTCCAAATTTGCCCAAAGATGGAGAAGTGCCCGCACGTGGCCCACGACCATCAAGGAGAAAAAACAACAGAGCATCCAGACATCCACGGTTTATCACCCAATGTTCCCCCTGGGTTCAAAACGAGGCAAGATCGACTCACCATGTTCACTAATGTTTGATCGCCTGAAGATGGTTTTGATTGCCTGGATGAGGAGACAAGGCTGAATAAGGGTCTTGTGCAAGGCATATCGAAAATGGGGAATGCGATAGATATCGGTAGATGGAATACGTACCAGACAGACGTAGATATATATGTTGGCCTTTCGCTCGAACCCTCGAAACGTTCTCTCTGCTATTTAGGCCAGGAGTCTGCTCAAACTCGGAGGGCAGCACAGGTTGGAAAAATGCGCTAGTTGAAATGGCCGCTTGTCTCGACCCGAGTTCCCTTGAACGAATGAATGAAGCTAGAAGCAGACTGCAGACCGCAGAAATCGAGTCCGGGGGTGTCGAGAATGGGCGTCGGTGGTGGAGGATGAAAGAAACGATGCAGGCCTGCCTTCCGGCGTTAGAGGCCTGATTTGGAAGGCGGTCATTTATTGCTGCATTCTCTCAAATCTGAAACGCTTCAAAATGCTTGCCTCATACACAAGACATACAATCCCAATCATCATATCATATAGCCATAGTGGTTTGTAATTGCGTGGAAGGCATATAGACATGGACTGAACATGTAAAAAGTGATGCGTGTCGAAGCGCTCCCCCAAAAATGATACATCTCAAGCAATTTATGCAGCCTTGACAGCGTATTTGCGGATGGGGAAGTTCTGGTCCTTCTTCGTCTGCTTCAAGGTCTTGAGCGAGGCCTCGTGCTGACAAGGCCAGTTAGGATACCATTAGTCGTGCAAAATTACACGCGAAAGCGTACCTTGGTCAGTCTCCTTCTGATGGCACGAGTCTTCTTGGGTCGGAGGTCAAGAGGCAAGAACTTTTTCTTCTTGTAGTACTCGCGGAGGTTTTGCCGTGACTTCTGGTTGATGACGGTCAACACACGGGCAATCGACTTGCGGACAGTGTTACTGGAACACGACAGGGTAATATCAGAATCCAGACTTGCATAAGTTCAACCAATGGACGCACATTTTGGTCAATTTCGAAGCTGAGCCACCAGCAATCTTCTGCACACGCAGAGTCAAGAGCTCATTCTTCAACTCGCCCAATTGTTTGGTCAAGTCGTTCTTCGACCTAACAAATGGATCGCCGAGTAAGAAACAGAGATCCAAGACCACAAAGACACAACCGCCGCGTACTTGGATTGGAGTTCGTAGGCCTTGACTTTTCCTGGCATTTTGAGGGATGTCTAAGCAGAAGGGAACAATATCAGAATCGTCGATACACGCATTGATTTCGTAGAAAGTGGCGGGCAAGGGGGAATGGGTGGGGGCTATTCCAGCGATGAAGACGCTGTCGAGCATAATATGAAGCGATGGAGGCAGCGGACTGACATACTCACCTTGAGGAGGGCGTTGTCGTGCGTAGTCTCTAAGCCCTCTGCCAACCGTGAACCCACCAAACCTTATTTTTTGAAACTGTAAAGTTGATTCCCACGGGCTCTTCGTAGCAGCTCCTGAGGACGACTCCTATCCGTACCTCCTTTTTACTCAAAGGCACCACAACCTTCATGTGTGCGCTTCCACGATGGACCGACACGAAAAATAGCTGCGAAAATCCAATTTTATGATCTACAATCTATCACAATAGTGGTGGACTCGTCTACATACTCTATACACGTACTTTTAACTGCTTCCTTCGCGGCCTTGGTTATCCCTTCGAACAAGCTCATCGAATTTAACCAGCGTTCCTCCGAAAATGTCCAATGCACTTGAAGTGGTGGGTGTAAGCATACTGGGGCTCGTCACCCGTAAGATGACACACCTGCCGTAAGTCAAGTCTACTCGACCCCCGGACAACCTCTGTACGAGATCCATATCGCCGATGTCTGACAACCAGATCAATACGCGGAGACAGCGATCGTGCGGTTGCAAAGTATTGCTGACCTTTGGCACCACCGGCGTAGGTGGTCGGTATGCTAACCCATTCACCTAGTCCTATCTCAATTGAAATATTGATTGATATCCCCAAGAGATTGCAATATTAGTGATTAGCTCACTCACGTTGAACGAGTTCTTGGTCAATTCCTTGGCATAGGCCTTCAACATCAGCGGCATGGATCAAGAACTCGCTTGAGACAATCCCAATCAGCGAGCGGGCTCCGAGGGAAAGATCTGAACAATGAAGCAGACCTACAATATTCGCTCAACAACGAAAGCGATTCTGCACATCAATGGTCAAGGTGCAACATCCTGGAGGGACGGCAAGGGTGCGCACCTTTCGATACATCCATATCAGTTTTGTCTTGCCATTTATTCATAGCGACGATCCATCTCTCACTCTGTCTTCGACAACTATAAAAACGCGCACGCAGCATGAGAATCGGCTTGCTCAACGCAAGGAAAAATCAAGGAAATTGACTTGCCTGACATCAACCACCAATCCATCTTTCCCAACTAACGAAGACAGCGCCTTCAGTCGATCCAGAGAGAACTTCGCTTCGGGGAACAAGTAAGACGTTACGATGACCTGAGGAATAGTGAAAACGCGACCGTACATAGTCAACAGACACATCCTAAGTCCGCTGAGCGATCGAGCGATAAGCGTACCTTGCTTGCACCCGCTTCGATCCAGCTAAGAGCATTACTCTCATTTATTCCTCCGCCAACCTGGAGTCCACCTTCCAGAAGCTATATCAGATCCACTCGAACCCTCTTGGGGCGTTCGAATCGACCCACCAGGCCAAGCTTTCAACGCGTCGCGAGCGGCACCTTCATTCCCCTTCCCAAGCATAATAACATGACCACCTTCCAATGCATTCTCCTTATAAAGTCGTGCGAAATCACCAGACGAAAGACTATACAAATCGTTGAGTTGTCACAATTAGATGTGGCCGTTTGAGGATGGTGGAGAAACGGATACGCACCTCGACACGAAATTGGTTTTCAGAGCATCTGAGGCATGATCAGACAGCGTTCCGCCGACGATTTGTTTGACCTTCCCTTCATGGAGGTCGATGCAAGGTCGGAATCGCGTGCGAGGTGATGAAGTCATCGTGGTAGGTAGTGGCTTGGCGTTGGTGAGCAGGCACGTATTCTACACCTGCGACGCGGACTTCGAAAAGCCTACTCGACACTGGACAGCTCCACTACGAAATCGGATTAGGCAGGTAGTATTCGAAAGTGTACAAATGCCTCTTGACAGGTTCGGCACTCTTTCATCGTAATAATGGGTTCACTCCTTATCAGTACTCTAGCGAATTCTCGATGATCTTTGCCAAGTGCTGCCTTCCATCTTCCCCAACCACGTCTCCAATGCCGGGAGCGAGATCCAACACTCGTCGTTGAGGCATGGTACCTTCTACAAGCATGTCAACATCACTCTGCACACAAAACAGATTGATCAGTAATGATTCTCTGAGATTGAGCGATGAATGAGAATATCTACTTACCCTCTTATACCCAACTGCTCTCAATCCCCTCGGAACGCCCAACCCATCAAGGAAACGTGCAATAGCTTCGTATAAGTGCGAGCCAATTTCTGAATCAGGGATCTTCGTGATCGAGGGATCAGAAGGTGATGTGGATGTAAATATCGCGAGGGCTTGACGATGGCGTTCGGGCGACGAGGGTGCGGTGAATTGGAATACTAGAAGGGTGAAGTGTGATAAGTGAATTAAAGATGGGAGTGAGGGATGGAGATCCTACCAGCAGGTCCAGTCAAAGCGACACTTGATACCACGTCAATAAAATGGCACAAAATGATGGCGATGCGGGGAATGTACCTTATACCATGAGGAATGATAGGTGTATCAACGAGGTATTCCGGATGCTTGTATTTGGGCCCCTTCTTGTTCAATCCGGAAATCTGGATGACCGTCAGTACATGGCGGAGACGGCAGTATCAGAGAAGAAATCATACCGGGTAGCTAATGCCGTGGCAGAGGTGGACACCCGCATTCCCAAATCCAATACCAGCGAACGAAGCCGCAAGTCTGATGATAGCGTACTTAAAGGGGAGACTGTAAGCGAGGATGTGGAGGGTGCTTACAACATCTGTTTTCTAGCCTCACTATCGCCTGAGTCTCTTGCGATTCTGGGTAGATACTTGACCGTGGTTTGCAACGCCCAGAGCGAGAAGATGTCAGCTACAGGGTTGCTCCCTTGGTAGGCCGGGCGGAGGATCGGGTTGGAGGGGCGAGGAGTGCGCTCCGTGTAACTAGTTTTCCAGAGACGAGAATCAAATTCAAAAGGCCAAAACACAGATGAGCTCATATGGACGTACGGGATAGCAGTATAGCTCTCCATACTATGGAAGAGAACATCGAGGCCGGAACTGATGTGCACCTGCGTCGGACATGTTTCGGTGTTCATCGTGTCGACAATGCCAAGAACTGGCTTCATCGCACGGTTGGCGATGCCAGTTTTGAATGACTTGGACGTGATGTCCAAAATTGCCGTCCCAGTTGTTTCAGAGCCAGTTCCGGCGGTCGTTGGGACTATAATGAACGTTTAAACACGAGAGGTGCACGGTTCAGCGAAAGGACTCACTAGCGATGAGGGGCAAGAGGGTTTTAGCGATAGGAAGCCCTTTACCAATCGGCGCGTTGATAAAGTCCATCAAGTCCGATTCAGGATAGACAGAGAATCTGATTAGTAGTGTAGTAGTGAGATCATCTGGGTCATACACGGCGTAAAGTTCGCAGTTACAAGTTGGCAGCTTTGGCGGTATCGATGACACTACCTCCTCCGACCCTGACAGACGAATGCTTGGTCAATCGTTGTAGAAATGGAGCGGGGGGACAAGAGCTCACGCAAGGAAATGGCTAAAGTCGTGCGCTCGAGCCCAGGCAATGGCATCTCGCCAACTCTGCTCAGTAGGCTCAGCTACAACTTTGTCATAGACCTCATATGGAAGGTCGGGTTGAGAGTCGAGAGCGGCAATAGCCTTTAGATATGTAGAAGGTCGATCAGCCTTCACTTTAACTTGCATGACGACATTTACGAGACTAACCATTTTCATCGGGCGGAGCTTGGCAACGTTCGGATCTGTAAACACAGCGACCTGGTCGACGGGGATGAGCCTTTTGCTGCACATGTGGTTCATATGTCTACCTTGCGTGCTTTCATGTTCTTCAGATCCATGCCGACTTCAGCTGTAACACCATTTCCGAAACGTAGATTGGAAGCTGCAACCTGGTAGATCTTAGCCAAGTCGATTCCCCTAGTAAAGCCATCAACATACCTCAAAAGCGTACTCCTTTTCGACCGTGTTCACTGGGGTAGCAAACTGTCTCAGACGACCGAGTGCATGAGCATGCTGAGCATGCGAATGTGGTGCGTGTCCTCCATGACAAGGACATGCAGTATGTTGGGAGGCATTGATGAGACGAAGAATGGAGTTGCGGCTCGCTGACATGGTTCACGTTGAGAATGTGCAAGTTGGCCAGGGATGCAAATGCGGGGAACTCCCAATGCCGGTACTTGAAATGGTCGCGTGGGTGAAGGTTTACCGGCACCGCGGAATCATTCGCCCTGTAACAGCCTGTAACCTGCCAGAAAAGTGGACAGGGTCGTTGTGGCTGACGATGGTCATTAATAGCATCGGCGTAGTTGTAAAAAGTAGGTCATGTCATGGATTCCATGGAAAAAGGCTCGATTCCAGCCGTTCTGGTAAGTTTTGGGGAATAGGATGTATTATTATTCCCCCCCTCCTCTTTGCTCACGCAAACGAGGCATTCTAAGATACCAACTGGGCTCAGTCTATGGATTATTATCCCTTATTATCCGCAGAGATTTCTGATATGATACATGATGTACTGCGCTGCCGTGATGCAGAGGCTTGCCAAATGCGGGGGGCCAGGGTCCAAGAATCAGACTTAGTTGCCTTTTGCACGTCTGCTTCTCGCCGCTTCTTGCCTCACCCCTCCTTCACCTCCTCCTCGTACCTACTTTCCTTTTTACCCTCACTTTCCTTTTCCTTCGTTCTGGCCAAAGCATGAAATTCCTCATTTTGGCCTTGGCACTGGCCTTTGTGCACACGACAATCTTCGATGCCTCGTCGGCCCTTATTCTACCACTCAAGCAGACAAGACGTTCTGCCCCGTTGGTTCGACGAAGCGGAATTACCTCAGTGAAGACGGTTCAACCTCCAACGGGGATCAAGGGCCTCAACATCTTTGCTGCGTCGTCGGGCTCGGGGACTAAGAGCCTTGACTTGGAGTACGTCGTCCAGGGAATGTCGGGTTGTCTCATACTCATCGTGACTGCGCAGTACCGTTCACGACCTCATCTACCTGGCTAACGTGAGGCGAACCGCTTTTTCTTGCTTGTTTTCTTTTGTGACGATTGTGTTACTTTCTCTGTAGGTCACTATTGGGGGGAATGGTGCGTAACCATCAAATCTAAAAGTGGCAGTCAGAGTGGGTGATTTGGAGGGGGTTTGCGGACACGATTCCGAGGGGGATTTCGCCTTTAATTTGCTCCCTCAAACGCACGAGCACTTTGACTGGCACGATTAAACTTTGCCCAACCTCACTCTGACTGCCACCATTATGCATCTCTTGTTTTGTCTCACTCAAGTTGTCCTTCAGATTACCCCGTGCAACTTGACACAGGTTCCTCTGACTTGTGGATAAGAGGACCGAGTTCACCATTGCCAAATTCTCAGCTAGTCACTCCCGTGCGTGCAAGTCGCACTTGTCTCTTCTTCATGACACTCACATCTCAATTCTTTAGTCAATCGAATACAACCTTACCGTAAGGCCTTAATTATATACCACAGAACAGACCGTTCACCTTCGTTCAGTATGGTATTGGTTGGGCATTCGGACATGTAGCCTTCGCGGATGTGGTTTTCGCCAAGTAAGCCCACGCTCGGACATGCGCTTTACTACGATATGCTGACCTGTCTTAGCATCGAGGTGAAGAAACAAGCCTACTTGGATATTGTCCGTGCACAAAATCCAGCTTTATCATACGGAGCAGACGGCATTCTTGGCCTTGGCTTCACATCACTTTCCACCGTAGACGCGCTTGTCAACAGGTCCGGACAAGACACTGGGCGAAGCTTGTTGTACAATCTGTTTGAAGACAACCCTTCCGAGCCCAATTTCATTGCCTTCGCCCTGCAGAGGAGTACACACGACGAAAGTGACGTTGAGGGCAGCTTTTCTATCGGTGAGTAACTGTTGCGATCTCTTTTATCCCCAATTTGATTTTTCGTGCTTTTTTCAAAGGCGAGTACGAACCAGACTTTGCCCATGTTGCAGATAGGCCGGCAATACCGACATTCCCGCCATCACACCCCAAGCGATGGAATGTTCTTCTGGATGCCCTCCTCTTCCCTGACCGCACTGTTATCCCCAACTCGACCGTCAATGGGGCACCTGGTGGAAAGGCCGTTATCCTCCTCGACAGTGGAACCTCGTACACTTACGCCCCTAAAGCCATTTGCGATGAACTTTACGCCAGCATCCCTGGTGCTCAGTACGACTCTCGGATGGGTCAATGGAACATCCCCTGCGACGCTGAAGTAAATATAGCCCTGCAAATTGCTGGGCAAGTTTTCCCTCTTCATCCCCTTGATCTAGTCCCACATGGCTTGGCTGATCCCACATCATGCGTCGGCTCCTTTATACCCCAAACGGTGTCTGTTGGCGCTGGTGAATTGTAAGCTTTTTCTTCCTCCCACCTTCAACCCCCACGGTTGCTAACAACTCTCTTTTTCTTCTCCCCCCCTAGCGATTGGCTTGTGGGTGACAACGTCCTTCGTTCTATCTATTCCGTCTACGACTTTGGCGACTTTGACGACTCTGGCAAGATGGGCGATCCGTATGTCAAGCTCCTCCCCCTTACCGACCCCAATGAGGCCTCCAGAGAGTTTCACGGAATCCGGGGTGGTACACCTCGAAATGACATCCAGTTCGGTGCCGCGAACGTTGGTTCCAGCGATAGTTCCACCACTCTCACTCTCTCCACCAAACTCGCATCGACACTTGACCAAGTGGGCCGTTACTTCCCAGCCATGTTGGGTGTGTTAGCGTTGAATGCCCTGGTTATCTTGGGTGTTATTGGGCTTGGTATTGTGTACATGTGCAAGTCGAAGAAGAAGAGACGCGTCAATCCCAACGCTCGTACCCCAATGGGTCGATTGACTCCCATGCCCGTCGACGGACGCGACAGCGATCGCGCGTCGTCTCGCCATGTCTACGAACCCGTCTCGATGGCTTTGACGGAAGACACGATGATGGTGCCTTCGCCCAGATTCAAAGTCTTCGACGGAGAAGTCATCCAACCAGCGGACAGACCAATGTCCATGATGCCCTCGAGCTCTCATGGAAGACCACCACCACTGTCCGCTTCGTCTTCTGGGACACCAATGGATGATGACTTATTCGTCCCACCTTCGCCTGCATTCACAAACAGGCCACGTTCCGTGGCATGATTTCTGAAATCATTCCCTCATGCCCCCCACACACCACCCCTGCGTCTATATTACGACCTTATCGTCATAATCCCTCATCCCCGAGTCCTCTCACTCACTACTGTCTCTACGTACTCACGAGAGCCCGTACCCCTCGCCTTCTGGCCATTGACCCCCCAACGATTTGGATGCTGATTTTCGGAAGCCACTTCTAGGCTTTGCTCCGACCACCTCGACATCACCCCCACTTTGATCATCACGTTATTTTCATCCTCGTCCTTCTCCCCTCCCCTCTTCCTCCTTGTCGTAGCTTTTCATCGCTTTTCTTGGGACAATTGACCTCGCAATCGGACTACTGCGCTCTAATCATGTGTCGATTTATTACTATAATCTCTCTCCCTCATTCTCCCTTTGTGGTTGTAGTTACACTCCCCACCTTACCGAGCATTTTATAACTAACGTCCTTTAACACGTCTTTACAGCTGGGCGCTCTTACGTATACGTGAAGCTTGACTTACGAGTTTGTAACCTTTGGCACCCCCGAGTCGTTGATATCGTTGGTTGGTTGGGTTGAGTGACTATTTTATGTAGTGTTGATCACTTCGCTTCCATACTTTTTTTTTATCCGGCTGGGTGAATTCATGTATTAAGTTCACGTGTATGCTTGACTGAACCTGCTGCGCTTTCATGGAACTTGGATGAATATATGACCAGGAAGGATGTCTATGACACTGACAGATGATGTCAAGATGTCTTTGCTACGGATTGATATTGTGTGAAATACAAAAAGAACGTGATGATTTTATATATGACGGTTTTAGACCAAATAAGCAGAAAGCGATCGCAGATCGTAACAGCGGTCAAGATAACGATGGCTAGAAGGCAGCACCCAGTGGTAGGCTTGTACTGCGGGACTTAGACATGAGGCTTGAGCAAGGCTCTCCGTACTCTAAGCTACTACTTCGACCCGAGCAAGGGCGCGTTAACATCGTCCTTCTCGTCATCATCGCCGTCCTTGACCTCAGTCTCAGCGGAAGAACGATCTTCGAAAAGGACGATGCCTTTCCCTTTGGCGTCAAGGCTGGCCTCGGAGTACTGAGCGGCCTCCAGGTCAGGGTTCATATCTCGCTGGCAGTGAGCGCAACGATCTGTTGTGATCACAAAAGGAAGCGTGTGAGTTTCATTGAACCGTTTGATCACGAAGGAAACTCGTTGTGGTGGAGGACTTACTGGTCTTTCTAGTAAAGTACTTAGCAAAGATCTTGGGACGGATGAACGAACTGATCAAGATGTACAAGACGGCAAGTCCAAGGAGGGAGCCGAGGACAGCTACGGCGGTGTAGTCGGTCTTGTACACCTCGATGTACACATACTCTGGTTGCGAGTGATTGCCTGGAGCCCTGCTCGCAGACGGCCTAGTGGATCATGAGACGAAAGTATCAGTAAAACCAACGGAGTGACGGAATAATCGAGTGTGACCTTGGATACCACCATGTCGCATCGCCGGAGCTCGAATGCCAGCTTGGATAGGAAGCTGAGGAGGGCTGGACATTGGGCATGTAGGAGGATACACTGTTTGAATAGCAGGGAGCGGGCTGCCCAGTGGCGACCGATGACGGCTGCGGGATAGTCAAAGTGACTACAACTGGGAAGGCCATTGTGGTGTCTGCGTTCGTTAGATGATCGTGGTGGTAATACAACTGAGATAGGTTGGGCGTTTATATATGTTTGCAGGGTTCTCTGATGCTGCGCATTTGATGTTGTTGTCGTGTGTTGGAATCTCCGAGTGTCCTCTCGAACAACATCGCTTAAGAGCTATCCCCATGTTAGGCGGGGCGCTGAGACTGACTCAGACAGCGAGCTCGAGCCTGCATGACTCTGGAGGTGACTTGTTTTGGCACCATGGGAAGCGAGGCGCGGCCGATGTTTCAAGAAGTAAAGTGCAAACAAAGACAAAGTAAACGATTGGCTCGGGCGAAGTTGAACCTTCCCGAAACACCAAATCTTCTGCTCTCGCCCAGGCGTTTTCTAAACAAGGATACTTTATTCAATTTTGAGACGGCAGCCCGACGACTGTCGTGCCTGTAGTCAATTTGCGTCAGGTTGGCCGATAGTCTTCTCACCATTCAAGTACTAGCAACCATTTATGGGGAAAGCAAAGGCGAGAAATAGCCATGAGGCAGCCTGAAAGCTCTCATACTGATTGTGCCTTGCTGCGGAGCCTTCTATTATGCACGATTGGACCTGAGAATGAAATTTGCCGAATATAGAGACTTAGGAGGAACCTTAACGTTAAGTACTTGACTGTACCCGAAGGTGTCGCTCGAAGGAAAGCACATACGAATTCGCGAGGCCAAGGAAAAAATGAGAGCAACGCCTCCTTCCCAATGTTTGTAAACGGTGATCTGGGTTAGACTAGGATTGAGGGCTTTGGGACCGTTGGGAAGGGGCGAGAGATTTGTGGTCAAAGCGTTGGCATCGCAAGTCGCATGGAGTGGGTGACCTCTATAGAATTCCGACGAGAAGCTCTACGGATCAAAATGCTCTAATGGGAACCTGGCTAGTGGCGGATCGATTGAGGTGATGGCAGGTCAAACTCGCCGAATCGTGGTCCACCTCCCAGTCTCTCGTGCGGCTTTGCAATTTAGTCTTGACATGACCTCCCTACGACTTTACGCGAGGATTACACATTCAACCTTCCCAGTCACCTAGGAGACAGGGTTGCCCAGGTTCAAGTGACTTCCCGGCTTCGAGAGCGTTTATGCGCAGCCGTTAGCTGATACGGTGCATTTCTATGCCGCAGCAGGGCTTCTGATGTATCCCTTTTGTCCTGCGTGAAAACTTCAGGCCAGCGTAGGGCGAAGGGGGAGCTTATTCGCCTAGAGGGCCAATCTTTTTGGATAATTATAACACCCAGATTTTGCATCGTTTGAAGACAGAAGATGCAGCAGCAGAAGCATTGCGACGGGGGCAGGGACGTTGCGAACCTTCAAGTCGTCCGATTAGTTAGATTATCACGAAGAAGGCCCATGGGCTCAACATCACTGACATTGGGCTTACTGGAACCTGGTGAAAACACAGCGTAATTCAGCAAGAGTAAGTAAAAGACGACGGGAGCAAGTTCACTCGCGTTATCTGGAACAAATCAACTCCAAGCCCTGAGACAGGGAGGTTGGTTGTTAAATGGGCATGTTACGCGTTCTGACTTGCTGAAGAGAGCGAAGGGAGCTGTTGATTGGTTTTTCTAAGCACAAGTTCTCACGGTCAATAACTTTGCTCACTGAAATAGTGACCCAAACCTGGACATCCTCTAATCCACACTCAGGAATGTGTCCATGTCTACATCTGCTTTATCCACCGTAGCTCGAGGCACGGCCTTCGAAACCCGCTCCATCAAGGTCCTCGCAGAGGCACTCTCAATGGACCTTCGTCGTGTAGGTGGTCGCGGAGACGGAGGTGTTGACATCGTTGGTTGGTGGCCTTTACCCGACTTCGGACCCTATTCCACCCTCCCGACGTACGTGCAAATCCTTTTCGTAGCTATGTCTTCGCTGAGTGGCCAATACCGACAGGCGTATCAGAGTTCTTGCGCAATGCAAAGCCGAAAAACAAAAGATCGGTCCCAAATATATCCGAGAACTCGAAGGCGTCCTCCATGAACATATTCGCAAAGCTGAGACCGGTCCTATGGCTTCAGTCTATCCTCATATTGGACTCTTCCTCAGTGAATCACCCTTTTCCAAGGCTACGATACTCCGAACGCTTTCTTCTTCACTCCCCTTCCTCCTCGTACATCTCCCTCCGACCGATTCGACGCGAACGAGTAGTGGTGAAACCGACGTTATTGGTTCGGCTTTCGTGAATCCTGCGTTTTCAGCAAGTGATGGGCTGTTACGTGGTGATGTTGAAGTGAGGTGGGAGTGGTGTCCGAAGACAGGCGATGGGCGGCCAGGCGTTTGGGTCAGAGGGAGGAAATTGGGTGGAAGTCTACAGGGGGAAGGTTGAAAGAGCAAAGCCACGAACCAACGAACATTTGCCGATGCGGTACCACAAGACCGCTCTGAGTTTATGGCATCACACGCCCGCGTCATGCTCAGCTGGGGCTTCGAGCTCCTGCGAGGGACATTCCTGCAGATACAAGCCATCAATTATAATATACAGACACACGTACATGGCCGTATATCCAAAGAATGCAAAGAAGAGATGTAGCACCATAACGATGCTTAAGAGTATGGATCATTACAAAGGCGCGAACATCTTCTGCATAAAACGCGAATCATGCATGAGTTCCACTGTGTCATTTGCTAGTTTCAAGTCTAGTACAAGAGATTGATCAGTCAAACTAGATCCCACGGCGTATGGGTAGCTAACGTACCGACGTTGGAGCCCATATTTATGCAAGCCATGAGCTTGATGGTAGACGCATCCACAACCGTTCCAATCACTTCGACATATGTGTCCGTCAGGTTGGGTTGCTGCACCCGATCAGAACAATTCATTGACTTCGTTCGAAATTAGCACTCACCCCAGACCAAGTAACCTTGATCTCACCCCCATCACTGGCTTGGACGATAGCGGCATTGTTTCCCTCAAACTATGAAAGAGGTCTCAATATCCGTGGCAGTATCTAATCGCAGGTATGGTGACTCACCCTAAGAATTTTACACCATATCCTGACGTTTTTGTTCACGTATTGTCCCATGAGGTGGTAGTTCACCCGCATCGCATGGTGCTCGGTGGACATGGTGGTTAGATGGAAAGTTGTAATGACTGTGACATGTCACGGGGACGCGTAGCATTACGCGTTCGTGACATTGACCCCTGAGGGGTGCCCAGAGCTCCTAAATAGAGTGGTTGCATCGTTGTTGCGTCGTCAGTACTTTACTACGATTTCGTTTGTTTGATTTTAGACTTCAAGAGAGTTGGAAGGAAGGCCGCATGAAAGCGGCAATCTTATGAAGCAGACAATTTACATTAGAGAGAGGACTCGAACGAGTCAAGAGGCAAAAAATTATCCAGGAATCATCCACCCTGCAGGCAAAGCCAAAGCAATGCTGCGAACCCAACACTGATGAGATGGTAGAAAGGGGGCTGAAAAAAGCAATGACCACAGTTTGAATCACCATTTCTTTGCACGAGAGAATGCACACTTGCAGTCCCAGACCAGACACCATCGGACCGACCAGGCTAAACGACATCAGAAACGCAGTCGCCCTGTCGACCACGCGATGGGCCTGCCTGCGAAGTACCGTACTTCTCGGCCTGATAAACAGGCCCCGCCCAAGACGTCGTCTACATAACCATACCGCTGCTAAATAGATACAGTACCCAAAGTAGGAGCACCTCAATTAAGAGGGCCTAAATTTACTTCGGACCAACGCCGGACCAATTTCTAGGCACTCTACCAGCTACCAACCACTGGATCACAATTACAACGCACGAGCGAAGCATGTGTCGGTCACGATCTCTCTGAGCACTGTCAACGCGAAGGACGGAAGTAGGTCTGCGGCTCTAGATTCAGCGGAGAGGCGACGGAGAGACTTGAAAGACGGCTCGGGCAAAGAAACGGTGAAGGTGGTGAGGAAGAGGGAAGGAATGCAGAGGGTTCTTATACCTTGTAGACGGAAAGAAAGGGGCTGGCCAAGCGGTGTAGACTTTGTGAAGTGTTGATGTTGTAAAGTGGCTGCGCTGAAATGATCTATCCCTGTGACGTCATTACAAATGTACAACCTTCATAACCGTCTTGCGCCTGAGACGCTTCAGTGCTACAGCAATTCTGGGAAATGGATACACCATAATATGTAACAGCCTAAGCAAAGAAATTGGCATGAGTTTCGCTAAACGCACCGACCGAAACATATACAGCATACCTTACGTCGCCAATTTTTCCGCTTCAGCGAGGGCTTTCCAAAATAATTCCCTCGTAGCTTGGTCGACTGCACAGCGACGAACAGGTTGGTTCAGAGCACCGCCTACTAAAAAGTGAAAGCAGTCGTATTACTCGCCTTTGCGTAATTTGCGGTGGGCTCGTGCTCTGTTACCCTTCACCTCCGCTTCGACCGACGCCAACAATTCCTTCGCTTCATGGAGCTTCCTTTTGGCTTCAGCCATTTCTCGAGCGTGCTGTGCTAAGATCTCTTCCTCCAACTCTTGCATTTCCGCTATCGCTGATTTGGCGAGACTTGTGGCGAGACTTGTTGGAGCAGAAACGCTTGCGTCGCTGGCTGAGCTCATGCTTGACTTGGATGATGGTGGAAGTCGTTCAAAGAGTATGAGCCGCAACCCCGTCCACGTGGTCTAATTCAATTGACCTTCAGATTGGAGGTAGACATGTTGGAACGTCTTGTTCCGCAACCACATCCTCACCAACCATGCAGGAGAAGTTCGACACAGATTTATCCACCCGCGATTACTTCATTATCGCCTGCGGCGCGTTACATCTCGCTAAAGACAAGATCCAAGAATATAGGGACGTTCACTGTAATGAGCGAAAAGAGCAAGTCCTACAAATCGAGTTGGAGAGGGAGAAAATCAAGAAGGCGATTTTGAGCCAACAGGCAATAAATGTCGTTTACCTCAGTATGCATTCGTGACGGTTTATTCAAGGCTTGATGACGAACCTCTAATCCTCTTTTCCAGGACTTTTGGAGGGAACCCTTGCTCAGGTGGAAGAGCATTCCGACACAACAGTGACCTCGCAGTCCATCTCGACGCCTAAGCGAGAAAGTCGAAGTGCCCAATTAGCCGAGGCAGTGTTATCGCCATTGTCAACAATGAGTGATTTCAGTCCAGCCGTCGTGAAGATCGCGCAACGAGTGACACGGGGGCAAAAGCGGGCTTTGGATTCTGGAGACGGGATAGACCAGTCCAATGTGTCGAACACGGCCGATGGTCAGGTTCAAAAATCAGTTGTTGCCAAGGTATGGTTCATCTTGGTCGTAATATCGCAACAGGACATAACTGATAATTATTGGTCTTGCAGAAGAAATTGAAGGCGAAAAACTGATAGATTGTTGGGTATGCAGCGGGTCCCGCAACGTCCAGATTGCTTTGCGTTCCGCACGGTCTTCATAATACAGCATGTAATTTTTTATGAGACAAGGAGCATGGGTTACCTTACAGCCAGCGGTGACGCGAATGGTCCACGCCAATTTGAAGTAGATCTAACGGTAGACAGCGGCATCCCGCGCTGAAGCTTCAACGGTGTAAGCGAAGCGGCCCGCTCGGCATCGACCGCAAGCTACATCTGGCATCCATAGACGTGCCATACATATATCCTTGAAGAGACCTAGCAGCAGTATGTGCGGGGTGCAAGGATCTGAGTTTCTAGTCGCTGAGTAGCTTGCGCCAGAGTGAGCCAGAGTCCACGCTGCATGTCGGCCAAAGAACAGGAGGAACACGCTCAAGAAAAGACAAGGAACGGTGAGCAACGGTGACATTGACATCATCGGTGATTGACAAGCTTGTGGGGTTAAACGAGAGCATTATTGTGAGGTAGGGTATCATTATTACCATCCTAAGGACGGTAGCGGTCAGATGGGGAAATCGGCGAGATACAGTGAATTAGACTCGTACTATAGATATTTTGAATATGTGTATGTCTACCGAGAGGAACGAGAGGTGAACTGGACCGCCTGACGTTCCAAGTCACGCCAGCGCTGAGCTTCAGGCCTATTCCACGCCTCTTTTGGTTCCTCAGTTGGTGCTTTCGTCGAAGAAGGCTTGCGTCTCCCGAGAACGTGCTCAACAGAAGCCAAGATCGCTTCAGCTAGCTTGCTTTGGTAAAACGAACCGCGTTTAACCTGCTTGCGACTGGGGATATCTTTTCCGACACCTCCAAGATCTTCCAACCCGAAGTGATCAACAATGCGAAGCGCTTGACGAATATGAGCCCGATTTTTCGTCGCATTCGCGGTGCGCAGAATCGTCGACAGTGTCTCCGCATCAGGCTTCAGGTTCCTGCCAGCACTCCTCTTCTCGATCCTCGGTGCTATCATCGGATCATTTACTTGAGACAGGACATGCTTGTCAGAGAAGTCGGCTACATGGTAGCCAGTCATCATCTGGAAGGCACTCATACAGGAGTCCCAATCTGAGCCACGCCAGCAAGCGGAGAGGACAAGGTTGTACGTCGACGCAGCAGGTCGGAGTTTGACACCTTGTCCTCTGGGAGCGGTGAACTCTCGCTTGAGCATCCATTCAAGCGTTTGCAGGGCTTCGTATGGGTATGGACTGTTGACGGAGCCGGCGGTAGACAAAGAAACGCAGGCACGTAAAACCTCTTCAACGTGGTGGCGATCTATGACGCTAACACCGCCATGACGCTCCGGACGATCTGTTACTTGGCGCAAGAAGTGAAGGGCGAGACGGTGTTCACCAGAGATATTGCACAGATGCAATGCGGCAGCAAGAGCTGGGGGTGTAAGCGGAAGAAGGCCGACGGGACTCGGAGGATCAGTCGGTTTGGTTATGCCGAAGTACTCCCGTAATAGATTGAACGCGAATGATTGATCTGAGGAAGAGCCCCGGGAAAGAGCAGATATAGCTGCTGTGACGAGATGCACATCAACTTCGAAGCCCGGAGACTTCTGAGACGCTTTGAGCATTTGCGACCACAGTAGCTTCGCGTCAAAAGCAGCGTTCCCTTGCTCTGTCAGCTTTTTCCCAGCGAGGGCACTAAACATGGCGGTATAAATGTATTGATCTGGTGCCAGATTGACCGACCCGTCCAATGCATAGTAAACGTCGAATATGTTCTGGATATGTCCAGTATCGCCGAGTATTTTGATGTAGTAACTGAGTGGGAGAGTAGAAAGCTGAGAAGACGTAGGATCGTGCTTTTTAACCGACGTGATATGTTGAATGAAATAATCGTACAACGCGTGGGCATTGGTGAGCTGCTTGGTGTGACTCATCCAGTTTTCCATTCGTGAGAGACCTGAGAACATGGTCTGATATGTACGCGTATTCGGGCTATGTCCTCGGCGTTTCATCTAACGCTAGTGAGCCTGAGTAGGGGTTGTAGAGAAGAAATACGACTCACGTCCGTGAAGAGCTTGTAGGCTGAGGCATACTTCTGAGCCTTCATGCATTCCCATATCAAAGTATTCCATACAGGAACGTTTTGCGCGTCCAGTGGTGCGTTCTTGAGAGCAGTTATCGCATCGTCGATTTTGCCCGCATCGCAAAGCTTTTTGAGACGGGCTGAGAGTACGTGTGGTTCTAGTAGCTTCGTTGGCCTATTCGCTGCACCGGTTGTCGTGGTTTCCGTTGCATCGTTTCCTACACCCTTCTTTTTATCCAGAGAAACCCGAGCTGCATACTGCTCTGCCAAAGCTTGCCGTCGAATATACCGAGGCACCGCCGAAGGAAGTTTGGTAGAAGGTGGTGACAAACGCGCAGGTTTGCGCACAGCAACAGTCGAGGCGAACCGCGGGTTTATGGATTGATATCCAGCCAACTGCAATATCTCTTTCGGGCAGATATTGGCGACACGCAACATCGTCGCGACGGGGAGGAAGAAAAAAGGGTTGTAAGCGCTCAAGGCGCGTTTGCATCCGCTTCCGAATCCGACGCATCAACGTTTCTACTACTACCGACGACGACCCAAGCGATCTCATCGTCTCCAGCACCGGAGAAATACTCATTGGGCTCCCTTTGCAGATAAAATGGATACTTCTCGATGTGGCATATGATCAGTACCACTTATGGGTCACCTGCGTAACCCCAGACTCCAAGGTTTCTCCTTTCTACATGTCCATTCTGCAGAGATCAGCTTCTGGAGGCTCTACTTTTGATCCCCTTGAAAGCCACATTTCCTGCGGTCTGGGGATTTTATAGAAGGTGCGCTGTATCTACTTTTCTCCATCAAACTTCGCCTAAAATGACGTCTTCTAAGTCAAACACACATTTTGCCGTGCTTGGATACTCGAGGACAACATGTTCTCGGACTTTCCGAATCAACGCCGAAGCGGTCGAAGCGCCACGTACGCCTAACTTGGACGGTACAAAAGGCCGCCTGGGGTATCGTGTATCAGCCCTTGCGTCCCCGCCCCGATCGAAATGTACATCGCGAGTCTCATCTCCTGCCTTGCATTCACCGCCACCGTCCTATCCATACCGACATGGGACAACTGGTCGCGACAACAAACCATCGGTTCACTGGTCCCTGGGGCTTCATTCATTCAAGCTCTAGGGCCGTCGCAAGATAAGCAGTTGTACAAGGGTCATCTATCGACCGCAACGCCAGGTTTGTGTCTATTTCAATATATTCGCTATCTAGCCGATGAGCTCAATCGTTCAAATCTCAGGCTTCCCTGGCAATCTCACCCTCATCAAAGACACTCTACCCCCACTCTTCTTCATCAACCACAATTGGCTATGGCAAGTGAACAACGAAACCTCCATCTACCGCGTAAACGTTGTAAACTCTACCGGCACCGCTGGAATGCCTATGCAACTCAAACTCGGCAAAAAGGCTGAGGGGATCAAAGGGGGTGCATGGCGATGGCGAGGGGCAACGCTCTACTATGATCAGCCAGGTGGAGATTCTCAGGCAGCGTTCTACAGTTGCCCTATGTCCGATGGATCCACTGGTATCTTCGTGTATACCGTATCGTGAGTCCAATTTTCCCAGAATGTCAATGTTTAGACTGAATACTGACTCAACCTCAAATCTAGTGGTCCACCCCCTCCCGGCTGCTCAATTCTGACGTTCCACAGTTTCATCTCCCGAGACGGCTGGCGTTGACCGACCTCATATACCGAACCAACTCCATCATGTAAAATAGTCACAGCACCGATCGTATTATATTTTAGTGTATACAATGTCAGGATCATGCGCACTAGCGGCAGTAACTTCACAGGACTTGCTAAGTCACGGTGTCGGGGAAATTCTTTGCATAACGCTCAAGGCTTAAAGTCAATCCCTTTGAAAGATCAACACAATTCAATGAGTAATCCTCTTCACGGCCTCACATACATACTCACCAGCATTTTTGAGCTCCCCTTCCAATGCCTCCCACCAAGTGTCAAACACTCCAGAACCTTCTTGCCTCCGCACAGAGTTTTCTATCTGACGGGAAGCCTCCACATTGTGCATATTATATCCATAATCTTGGTCTGTCCGAGTAAATCGGCGCGTCACTAGTGTGGCGATATCAATGACCTGCAACGACGGGTACTGCGCGAATATCGGTCGGCAATGTGACCCGTGTGTCTCAACGGAGGTGATGCGAAGGTACTTCAGTTGATTAGAAGGGATATCAAGGAACATTGAGCATTGAAGTCCTGAATTGAAAGAGCACGGGCGCCATAAATAACTCGAAAGCAAAACATTCGAGAGTCGATACTCGTAGGGTGGACCCAGCCCAGATACATACATCACGACTGATAAACAATGTCTATGATTCATCGACCCCATCATGTGAATTAGACTTAACCTTGACTGAGCGTGTACACATTGTACGAGTCCTGAACACAAATTACAATTTACAAGCTGCGGATTGGCAAAGTCATCTCGTCGGGGAAAGGCTCTGCATAGCTGTCAAGGTGCGAAGTCGATACCTTCCAAAGATGTCCATGTTTTAATCGGGGCCACCATATCCACCGAATTAGACAAACTCACCAACGTCGTCGAGCTCTTCGCCCAATATCTCCCACCAAGTCTGAAGCACTCCAGAACGCTCTCTCATCTGTGCGTAGTTTCGGGTCTGCTGGGAAGAGTGCATCATATACCCATGATCTTGGTCTGACCGCGTAAATCGGTGAGTTGCTAGCCTAACAATGTCGATGACCTGCAGCGATGGAAATTGCGCGAATAACGGTCGGCAATGTGATCCGTGTTTCTCAGCACAGGCGATGCGAATGTATTTGAGTTGATTGGAAGGTATTTCGAGGAGGAGCGAGAGGGGGATTTTCGACTACGTAGATTAGAGGATGGGTGAGCCAACCCGACCTTGGAAAAAGCATGAAACCACGCGAACTCACCCCATACACAGGAAACCCGATAAATAGCAGCTCAACTCGGACAAGGTGAGGCAGAATCAGGCCAAAAGTCGCAGGCACCGATGATGAAAGATGGATCGTTCGTATATTTCGATAAGTCAACGAGGGATTCGGAGTAGTGGCTGGAGAAATTGCAAACATCGGGAGATCGATTGCAGCGAGGTGCTCGAGCTTCGTCGCATCTCTCGCGAAAAATTGCCATATTCCAGGGAGTCCTTCAACTGAACGGAGCTTCGGGAGTTCACCCAAGGGCTGGCGTTTACTGGAAGTAATCCCGTTTTTATTTTGTCCGGTAACGCGTATGAACTGGATGGACTGAGCATGAGACGTGATAAGTTTTAAGATATCCCGGAAACTATCGTTGGATATAGAACAAGACAGGTGCGTCAGCTTTGCCTTTGGGGAGATCCAGTCGAATAGCGAGGTGAGGTTTATTCTGTCGGGCGATGGATCCAGGGCGAGGCGTTTGAGATTCACAAGAAGTTGGAGGATTCCGCCCACTGAACCCCATTGTAGAAACTCTTCCGAGTCATCACGCTGCGAGAATGGACCAACGATGAAGGTTTGTACATGCGCTGCAAGGGTCGGGGCGTGAGCAAGAGAATGATGTAGGCGAGGAAGACATTGGGACGGAGATGACAACGACGACCGAGGAATTGTTGGGTCATCTGCTGGGGAAAGGTGAACGGCGTGCCGGCGGTCGGACGTGGTGAGCGTGCTCGACACGAAGGCTGAGTCGCCTTGAATGATAATGGACTTGTAGAAGAAGGGAACGGAAAACGCGTATGTACTCTTGGATACCAAAAGCAACGGATACAAAGCTTGCGGTCCATCGTCTCGACTGAGAGCTTCAATGACCTGGTAGATCAGCTCATTCGGGATGCGCTGCATTGAGGTCCTAGAAAACGCTATCATCTGAATCAACGACCATTGGTATTTCATGGTTCAGGACTCCTTACCTCGTCGCAAAGTTTAGATGGCGTGGGGTCAACCAGAAACCGGCGAACCCCATCTTCTTATACCAAAGAGCTCACAGCCAAATCAGTCCATATTGCATTGGAGATGATGGACCGTCTATTCGAGATGCAAGGGAGTAGAGAAGATCAACTAGCGTCCTATTGTCATTGTTTCCAGCAACAGGGTCGGGAAGTGTCAAGTACTGTGCAGAAGAACGCGCTTGGCGGTTGCTGATTGGATTTGGTAGAATTTTGATTCGGTCCAGATACATTACAACTGCCTAAACACAAATCATCCTACTCTACGACGCTTTACTAGGGTTGATACTAAGGTTGATCCGACGACCAAAGAGTGTAAGCACGAAGAGACCCATGAACGCCGTAGCGACTGCGAAAGGCTTTTTGAGATGGGCAGACAAGGGTACCTTGTAGGAAACCTAGTAGTCATCGAATGGTTTAGCTCGGGTATTCCAGTGAGGCGGATAAATATACACTTACATAGATGTGGCCATCGTGTTTCGTCGTCAATTGCTTATATGTAAGGGTAATGGCAGGACGACCAATGGTATCAAGATAGGTGATATGAGTGAATTGGGAGGTAGAGACTGGATCGAAAGGTGCCGAGTACTCAACGTCACTGGACGAGTATATCTTCATCAGTACCACAAAATGATAAAATGTGGAATGTACTCACGTAGCTCCTTCAGGGAGAACGACAGTGACCTCAGCCTCGTTGACAACACACCCCGGAATCAAAGTCATCAACGGGACCTTGGCAATATACTTCCCACTTGAACTATCATAGACAGCGGAATCCGAAAGGTCAGAGTCCCAACCAAGAGTGAAGCTGTAGTTCCAGCCACCAAGGAGGGGGTACCGTGGGCGGAGGTCCATAACGCTATACATAGGTGTCCTGGTCTTCAGAGACTTGGGAGGAGCAGGTGCGACGCGTAGGTGGGATGTCGACACGTTCCCGATAGTATCGTAGTAGTACGTGTTGCGAATACCAGCAGGTAGATGCAAAGTCAATCCAGGAAGGACATGTGGGGCCGGTCGCTTGAAGTAAGCCTGTGCTTGGTGATCAAGGCGTGAGAAGTGACCTTTGAGCCTAAGATACTATAACTCAACCTTTGTACATCCATCTCAAAAGTAGCACGACGACTTACTCAGGTCCGGCGTTACGCAATGCAATGTCATCTTGAATGTTCAAGTTGGAACCCCAGTGACTGATTTCAGCGGAACGCTTCAATTGGGTCACCTCCAAGACCGGGTGGTCGTAGTTATAGCGAATAGAAATTGGTTGCTGTGTTTGTGTGAGGAATGACTTTTCTGTCGAAGGTGGAAGGTTATTGAATGGCCCGTAGGTAATTGTAGAACCAGACTTCGTAGCTGGCGCATCCTTCGTGAAAGCTCCGACATTGGTGGGCTCAGTGAAAGATGTGATACGAGGGGACGACGACCTAGATATGCATGGGTCAACACCGTGCACCAACAACTGTGTCAGAACTCACCTCAATTTACTACGCTGCACTGCAGTCCGGTATGGGCTAATGGCATACAAGTCGGTTTCGTAGAGCAGCGCCTGCTCGTCGTTTTGCGAGGCCTGCGCCGGCCAAGGCTTCGCCGCGTGTGTCTGAATCGTGTCCAAGACGATATTAAGCGTCTCATTCACCGCCAGCGGACTCGGAAGCTCAACATCAAGCAGATAGTACTCTCTATATAGTTCGACGCGAGACCCCGTAAGTCAGAACCACATAAGAGCCGTATTCAACGCAATGCAACTCACGAATGCTCTTCCTCGCCATGACTTTTCACAACAAGCGGATTCTGCTCGCCCTTAATCTTCGCCTCCAGCCAGCTCGTACGCTCCTTATCCTTCGTAGACAGCGCAATCGTGTACACGTTCGCCCCCTTCTCCAAAGACTTAACAGCGTACGTCGTGACGACCGAAATCAACGACCCCGCGAGCTCGACTTGTCGGACAATAGCGGTATTTTCAAACGATTGGTAGTGGTGGGCGTAAGCGGGAGACAATATCCCTAGTAGAATGCAGGAGATGCTGCCTGCGTGTCGCAGCATTTTTGAGGAACAGAAGGAGGGTGCACGGTGGAGGAAACGGGTCGGTGGTGTGAACGAAGAGCTGGCTACGTGTCGTGACGGTGCTGTTGCTATATTTAGACTTGGTGTGATCGGCTACTCTACACGACGTGCTCAAACTTGGCTCAAACCACCATTTCCTTCCAGAGTAATTGGCCATTGGAATTTCTGGTACACGAATTCTATAAAATGGTGTGTATAAGGTATGGTTCAATAAGTACATCTCAGTACACTTGTGGGCGTTGCCTATCATTGCCAAAAAAGATTTGACGGTGACTGGCGTTTGACTTGTACAGAACTGCAATTTGGGTGCTACATACAAAATACAATGTTTCGAAAGTGACTCCTTTGAACCGATAAACCCCTCCCCGATATCGTTAACTGCGCGAATCTATTATTTGAATTTCTACAAATTGGCGAGGTTGATGACAGGCCAGACACTTGATGCACGGTTAGAAATGTTGTATCCAACATGAGTGGCAATTACTTACTATCCCTCTGTCGATCTCTTGTAGCCATACTTCTGGATGAAAGGGTCCAGCTCCTTGGGACCTCTAGCACCGTACGGGTAGTTGACAGGACGAGGCCGTTGTCCTGTTTTGCCGTCGATCCAATGCAGGATGGGAGTGAAGATCTAGTAATGTGTAGGTCTTAGAGAATGCCCACGTAGTAGTAGACTGTTATTACCTTCCAAGCATAGTCCAGCTCATCATTCCGCACGAAATTTGAATGGTCGCCCTTGAGAGCATCAAGTATGAGGGCTTCATACGCCTCGGGAATCTTGGTCTCCGTGAACCGTCTCTTGTACGTCAAGTCCATCTCGATGGGCAAAGCACGGGTGTAGAAACCTGGTATTTTGGCGTTGAGCTTCATGTACACGGCCTCTGAAGGTTGGACGCGGATGACGAGTTCATTGCGAGAGATGTCCTTGAAAATACCCTGCGTAACGTCCTTGTATTGGATGCGAATCTCAACTTTAGCTTCGTTCAGAGCTAGAAGACCGACATCAGCCCCAACGCACAAGAGGTGGAGGAAGAGGGCGATGACATACCTTTACCGGCCTTCAGGATAAAGGGCACACCTTCCCATCGAGGGTTGTGGATGAAGAGGGTTGTTGCGGCGTACGTGGGGCAGACGGAGTTGGGTGGCACGGTGTCATCGTCGAGATAGCCAGGTTTTCCGTTCGCGGAAACATATTGGCCAAGAAGACAATCTTCTGGTTGGATAGGAGGGATAGCACGGAGGACTTTGACCTGTTAAAGACCGATCAGACAGAGATAAGATACGAGGATTTGCTGAGTGACGTACCTTCTCATCTCGGATATCTTCTGCCGCGAAAGAGACGGGGCGTTCCATTGTCAGAATAGTCAAGACCTGGAGCAAGTCTATTACGTTCGTATGTCAGTGACGGCATCGTCGATCGAAGAGATAGAGAAGACGCTCACGATTTTGCAGGATGTCACGAATAATACCGAACTCGTCAAAGTACCCACCACGACCTTCTGTTCCGAAAGGCTCCTTGAAGGTGATCTGGACGTTACTTATCGAGTTCTTGTCCCATGACGCGCCTAGAGCAACGTTGGCAAAGCGAAGGACTAGCAAGTTCTTAACCATCTCCTTGCCGAGGTAGTGATCGATGCGGAATGTTTCATCTTCTGTCCAGTATTGTTTGAGTGCACCGAGGAGTTCCCTGGACGAGTCAAGATCCTTCCCGAATGGTTTCTCAACGATGATGCGATTAACACCGCTGCTTGGGATGTAACAGTGCTCCTTGATGTTCTTGGCGACTGGGATGAAGACACTGGGAGGCAGAGCAAGGTAGAAGAGACGGTTGCGTTCCTTCGTCTGGTATTTGACCTCGATGTCCTCGAGGTGCTTGTTGAGGACATCAAATGAACTGCCGTCGTCGTAGCTACCAGAGATATAGGTGGAGATAGCTTTGAACTCCTTGACGGCTTCGGCGATCTCTGGGTCGTCCTGGTTCTTGATATACGATATTTCTCGCTTGTGGAACTCTTCAGGGTCCATCTTTGTACGCGCGTAGCCCACAATCTTTACATCCCTAGGCAGGAATTTCTGTCTGTACAACGCGAAAAGGGCAGGGAATGTCTTGAATGGATGTTGGATGAGTGTATCTTATCACTGTCAAGATCGTTTCGCCCACCTTTTTCTTTGCCAAATCACCCGATGCTCCCAGGACTTGGATAGACGAGGTCAGCGTCGAAGCGTCGGGTGGAATGGCCGTGCTTACCGATAATGATAGTATTATCCTTGAGCTCATCATGGGATGTCTCCATGGAGGGGATCGTGCCAGACATTGAGCGTTCGCGGGCCATGATTGTGGAAGACGGGTGAGGGATCGAGGGAGGAGGAGGAGAGCTTTTAGGTGGGCTTTAAGGGAGTAGTAGGGTAAGTGTGAGAGTGATGACCGTGATAGGCCTTTGCAAGCTGACTGATCTGGAAAACTAAGGACGGACATTGCAGAGGCGTGAAGGGTGCCACTCGTCATATCTTCGGCCCGGCAACGCTTTCCCCAACCGGCCACTCCCCCGGCCAACTGCACCGGCTATCCCTTGTGCGCTTCCATCGCGCGTCTGTCCACTGGCCTTTCCTGCGATGGACCGTGCACCCTTGCCGCCGTCCCCAGACGATGTCATTGACAAACTCCGTGACCTCGTCTCCCCCGCCGCCGTGGCCAACGACGTTTCTGCAATGCACATCCGTGCAACAGCCCTCATCGGTCGTCTCAGGTCGCTGAATAGAGAGGCCAACAATGCAACCCGTGCCCACAAGGAAGCGACCGCAGCGGCAAGGCAAGAAATGGATCAGTCTCATCTCGGTCTCCAGAATCTCCAGTACGAAAAGAGACATTTAGAACGCGAGATCGAAAAGTGTCGCCAATTTGCGTGCGTGAGCGACCATCTCGTATCGTGTGGGGGATCAGTCGCGCTGAAATGTGGGGCTTTGTAGCTCGATATACCAAGATATCCCGTTATATAGCCTCGAGGATTTCATGAGACTAGCCCCTCCGGAAGCACACACTGATGACGAGCATCAACTCATGCTCAACCGCCTCGCTTTCGAACTCGCGGAACGCCAGAGGTGCGTTTGGTTCCTGAATCACATGCACGACTTGGTATCTAATATATCACCTCTCACAGACTAGACACGAGGAAGAAGGAGCTGATGCAGCAGAAGGAGGACCTTCTCAAGGAGAGCAAAGCCCAGGTCTCAACAATGGACAATGTCAAGTCGCAGATTGAAGCCCTAGTCAAGGTCAGTCTGTTGCGACATATTATCTCAATGTGTCTGACACTGTGCTTTCAGACGGCGTCCGAGATTCAGAAGAAAGTAGACGAGCTTGTAAAACCCTTGCCCGAAGATACCAACACACCCTCTTGATACCCATTTTGGTCGGGTTTTTGGTTTCGATCTTGGCTTTGGCCGTTCCTATCCCCTCTTCAATCTCCTGAAATCCCCTATCTGAACCGTAGATGGGTCACTGATACCAGTGAGCCCGCTGTATATTTCCAGTAATTCTTGTGTATTTCTACCATGTTTTTTCGTAGCCACAGTTCTCGAGCATGGAGACAGAGAGCGTGGGGGAAATGCTGAAAACGCCGAAGTCCCACAGGCGCCCAGTCAAGTGACATCCTTGGCACCTTGCGTCGACTTTTCAAAGCTGGGCCCCTTGTTGGCGACACCTGTCTGTCGCGAACTGCAGATATCCTCTAATGGCCCTGTTGAACAAAAGTAGATCTATTCAAAATGGTTGCATTAATAGATAACAACACACCCTCCGAGGCTGTTCAGTAAAGAGGGAGATTATAACGTCGGAGAAAGAGAATATAACACAAACCAAGAAGGAAACTAATCATACAATCCGCGAGAGAGGGGGAATGGGTGGGGGTATTCGTATTTAGGCATGGTCTTCGTCATCACTAATGCTGCCCATATCACTCATCTCGGCATCTTCATCGTCATCGTTAGTCTCGCCGCCGCCGGCTGAATCAGCAGCCTCCTTCGTTGCGAACCGCTGCACATAATCTACGTCGTCCGATTCAGCAACCGCTCAAACTCGGGGTAAAACAGATTAACCCACCCTTAACCTTAGCCTCATAATCTTTCGGATGCCGCATGAGCAGTGCCGCAGCCTCGCCGTTTAGTGGGTCATTAGGGTTGGGGTAACGGAGAAGTTGTGGCAAGAACGATTCGAATATGTTGATGAGGTCTGGGGATACGTCAGTTCATCCGATCACATCCAAGTTGACTGGCCGGTCGGACGGAACTCACCGAACATGGGGGACCATGTTTGATTGATGACATCGAGGCAAACAGAACCACTCCTATGATGCGCTGGAATGAGCCTCATGGGATGCACGCAGCAGAGGGGGAGATAGAACTCGCAATTCATCGATATTGGGATGGAAGATCTTGTTCATGAAGCCAATGCTAGGTGACTTGTAAGGGTATTGCTCTGGTAGTTCGACATGGATCTTCCAAACCCCACCAGCAAAGGGTGCTAGTGATCACAACAATGAACGAGGTTCAGTTCGGAGTGTCGTGAAGGGGGAACGCCAACATACTTTCCGTAGGTCCGTTAAAGTGGACATAGAACTCCTGCATGCTGTCGCCGACCAGTGATACTTCGTGATCCGACATGAGCCTGGTATCGGACACGAGAGGTGAGCACCCTTGTTGAACTAGAAATGAAGAACGAGAAGCCAGAGAAACAGGGCTGGTCGTGCGCACATCTTCATTACATCAGTCTCAATGCGGCGTTTGCTGTTAGAGGCGTAGAGGACACGAAGGGTAAGTTGGCCTGCTCAGTGGGTACAATAGACGGGGACTTATCATGGTTCAAAGGAGTAGAAGAGTGCAAACGTCAGAGGAGGAGGAGGGTAAGGGAGGAAGCAAGTCAAGGCAACAGCCAGAGCCCGAGCTGTGATGTTATATTGTAGCCCAATATGGCTGACGGCCCGTCCGCCGATAAGCAGGACAATGGCCGGAGGCTCTTCATCCCATTTAGGCAAAGGACATCAGGGGTCCCCTTGGCTACCACTTTCGAGTTCCAGTTTAGAAAGGTATTCGCCTTGGGCGTGGCAGAATTCTTAGAACTTTCATGCATGTAGCTTTTACAGGATAAATTCATCGATCGCATTTTATAGCCAATAGAATACATTTGTACAATACTGAGTCTAGTCGTGTACCATTAGAAAGCTCAGTCTACAGGAATTTTTCTAGGCGCAGTCTTCTTCTAGAATGCATTACAAGCATTGAGAGTAGTCTGGGGATGGAAGAGAAAAAGTGAGAAATGTTGTCAAGAAATATCAAGTAAGACTTACAGGCGTTGAGGACTGTGCAAGTGAAGCCAGAAGCACAGACAGTTGGGCCAGACCAGCCAATACCTACAAGGAAGTACGTGAGTGAGAGGGTTTAGTTAGAAGATCCCGTATCAGACTTACCGCCACATTGACCGTATTGAGGAGCGGTAGTGGTAGGGGGAGAAGAAGGCGTGGACGCGGGAGTGGACGAGCTGGCAGGGGTGGAGGAGACGGAGGACGAAGTGGGAGGGGTTCCCGATCCGCTGTAAGTCGAGCCAATGGAACCGAACTTGATGTTGGAGTAGGTGACGGAGGCGTTGGGGTGTTGGGATTCGACATCGGCGGGGACACCAGAGGTGGTAGCACAGGCACCACGAGAGACACCAGGGAGAGAGGCATCCTTGTCGGTGGGGAAGTCGGAGTCGAGCCAGAGCATGTTGACGGCATGGTCATCCCAGACACTGAGAACCAAGACCATACCATTTTCGTAGGCATCACCCATCTTCTTGAGACCGCCCTTGGTGGCGAAGTAGTTGTTGTCGCCGAAGAGGGTCTTCTGGGCAGCACAGAAGCTGTCGGTGATGGAGTTGGAGGCGGGGGTGAGGGCAGCGTAGTTGCTCATGGAGTTTTGGTAGACGGTGTTGCCTTGGACGTAGATACGGCGAATCTCAACGAGATCACCGGAAGCGGTGTTGTCGTCGGTGATGAATCTAGAAAGGCATGTTACTCGACTGTCCACATAGACAGGATTGCATGGACTTACTGAGTGACAACGGTGAACTTCTTGGTGGTATCGATGGTCTTGCCGGGCCCGAGGAAGTCCCTGTTGCCCATACGGTAGGAGTTGAAGTCACATCCATCCTTGTCGCAAACACCGCTGTAACGGTCAGAGCCGTCACCGCAGTCGGTACCAGTGCAGCGGTAGAGACCGTCAACACTGCAAGGGTGAGGAGTGTAAGCAGCGGCCATGGAGTTGGCCTCCCAGATATCCATCTCAGCGCAGCAAGCACCGTATTGACCGGCACCGGCGTTGGAGTCGTTGGGGGAAGGAGTCCAGCCAGCGACGTTAGCCTGTGTATCAAAAGGTCAATCATTCTGGCATCTGGGAGTAGTATCAAAGGATATTACCTCGCCGTTGATGAACTTGATATCGTGAGGGCACTGAGAGTCACAGTAACCAGTTCCGTACTTGGCACCAGCCTGTAAGAGTATATTGAGTTGAGTCCGAGGTGGTGATTTTGTCGAACGAAAGACCTACCCTGTTGGTCGCGGACAAGTCACCATCGGCAGCCATTTCCGAGAAGTAGAGGGCACCGTTGAGACCGCAAGGAAGGTTGGACATGTCAACATCGAAGGTGAACTCCTGGTTCTTCAAGTTGAACATCTTGTAAGCAGAGTCGGTCTCCATAAGGTAGACACGAGATCCAATGTTGGTGGAGTAGGGGCCTTGGGTAACGAAACGGAGGGTGAGGGCGTTACCGGAGGTGGTGATACCGTAAGTGCCAGAGTAGTCAGCACCATCGAGGGCACAGTTTTGGGCACAAGCAGCGCCAGTGGGGCAGAAGGTGGAGTCCCAGGTGTTGCCGCTGTAGCAGTTCTATGTGATTTGTGAGCCTCTAATGGGCGATGATCTGAAGCTGTATGTGACTCACAGTAGCACTGCTGGTGGAGTGCAACCAACGCCAGTTAGCGTCGAGGGTGACCGAACGCTGGAGGGTCGTGCAACCGCTGGCGGTACATTGTTGGACGCTGAGGGCCGGGTGGGTCTCAGTGGTGAGGGTACCAACCTGCTGTCCATAGACAGCGGCCATGAAGGTGAAAGCGGTGAGAGCAGCTTTGCGGAACATTGTGGAGACGAGAGAATAACCAGTAGACGAGGTAGCTAGTGGTGCTGGGCGGTAGGAACCGATGGTAAAACATGGTCAGATTGGCCAGCCTTTTATACGAAGAAACGTAGACATAGCCAGTAGTGATAACAGGACCTTTGAACCGTTCGGTAGAGATGACTAGTGACGGAAAACGTTCTATTCTGCCCGAGGTGAGTCCGGGCGCGGGCAAGAACGCGACGCGTTTGTTCGACCAGGTTCGGGTATGGCAAGGAGAATACCAGGAATAATTGCAGAAAAAGATCCGTCACCGACGAAGCGCTATCAGGATAACGAAATGCCTCGAGACACGACGGACGATCGCACCCCAGTGGCCTAACCTGGACGATTCTTCCTCACGATTGGAAACTGCAATGAGTCGGCACGATGTTCACACTGGTGTCGTAACCTGAGCCGCCGAGAAGATGCCGAGACAATCATCGTTTTGCGGCCATAATGAAATGTCTGAGGGTAAGCGAGCATATGCGCATTTGGGTCCGCGGTGACATGTACGACGAAAGAGTGGAGTGGAGCCGGGGTATTCTCGCGTTCCCCCCAAAGCTGGAGGACATCGCCGTTGGAGAAAAGTGGTCATTTGCAGGAAGTAAACTATGAATGTTGGCGGACAGTCGCTCTGGAGTCAGCGATGGTGGCAAAGTGCTCTTGGTAGGGTCCAACCGGGCGTGGCGTTGGCAAGAACAGCCTCTTCCGCTTTACCTACGACTCTTGGATTTTCCGTGTGCGCAGCTGCACGAAAAACATTGTGCAGCTTGGCAGTTTGATGTTCGGGCTCTTTACCCAAGATAATGCCAATGCCGACTTCGGGGACTGTAGTGGTACGAGAAGGCCTTGCCGAAAATCGCTGATTCGATAGGCGCTGTATGGGGTGGGTCCGAGGTCGCAGACATCAACGACTCCAAAGTTCTTTCTGTGGAGTCGTATGAGCTTCATTCTCTTCGTTTACCGCCAAGTTCGTGCTGATCGAGGAACGTCAGAAAAAAGTCTATTTCTAGTCGAACATCATTGCAATTCAATACCCCTTTCCTACGTCCTCGAACAGCTCAAAAACCATTATCCCTGTGATGCTCGTCTCGCATGACCCGGGTTCTCGGACATCGGTTATCTATATTCAATTGCCAGGACTGAGGCAGAAGCGTACAGGAGAAACTGTACTTTCACATATGTGGACTAAACTCATTTGTCGCAGGTTAGTTGAACTTTGATTCCATCTGTTCCGACCTTTTTCCTCATTCCCGTTGTTCAGTGGTCCATGACGTCGGTATCGCATCGGTCTTTTGGCGAAAGTATGTCGATACGAGGAAACACAGCTAGAGACGTCCGACGGGGCCAGTCATTTGACCACGCCTCCTGCTTCTCACCCTTGATTACCTCGGAATAATTTATGAAGCGGGGACTTCTCTCTCAGTGACGAGAAACGGTTGCGAAGGATGCGGCTTTACGGAACGACAAAGAGTGACAAAGACCCATTCAATGGCCCTTGACACATCCTGGCATGGATAGCCTTCCTTTCCCCAAACCCCCCACTACGCGTAACGAAATTTTGGGAGTGGAAGGAACCATATATTCATATTCTTCCCAGAGAAGTCCAGCTTCGGTAGCCACGATCTATCCTATACTACACCACTCCCCGATCGTTAAGGTCGTTGGTCATTTGGCCGTCAAGAACATCACCAGAATGTCCACTCTTCAACAACGCAGTACAAGTCATCCGGCGAACAAGGGTACGGACGAGCCCCGCTCGTGAAACCCGGCTCCCTCCCTCTCCTCGATGACCCTCCAACCTCCCCAGAAGCACCAGGACTAACACTCCTCGTCTGTGAGGCACGCCAAGCCAATAGCGCAGCTAAACAAACCCCACAAACCACGTAGGAAGTAAGTTAGTATTGGCATTTACTCGTCGGGCGTCGGTGACCCTCAATCGGGAAGGCTAAGGAAACGCCTAGACAACCCCCAAGCCATTGGTCAACTCACCAGTGAAAAACAAAGCAAAGCCTCCGATGAGGACCATTTCCTCTTGGCTTTGCGTCAGCAGGTGACCCTCCCGTCTATGGTGCAGCGTGACCCTAAAGCACGTTGATGGCGCCATCGAGACTCGAGTGTAAGTACCTTAAACTCATCTCTCAACTGATTATCATCACTCACAGAAAGATTAGAGACGAAATGGCGAGAATGGCCACAGAAGTCTGTGTCAAGTGATATGCCTCTGGTAGTTCATAGGCTGAGCATCATGATGGACTCGCGGAGGCGTCGACAAAAACGTACGTGAACTAGACATCATACTTGAAATGAGATATGCAACTGTCAACGCGCCAGCCACTGTTCCGGAGGTTTCAGCCATCCAGAACACATCTCCTTCAAGATACGAACATACCTGAGGCCGTCGAACGCACAGGCCGATCCATGAATAATCGAGGCATCGATGACTTGGACTCGCTACTAACAAGGGGATAAGGGCGAAGGGAAATGAGTGCGATATCGTTCGTTATTGTCCCCCAAGATTCATATACAGTATATCCACAGCCTCATTGCATCCGCCACGCGCAGACCACGAGTCTCCAGGGTTCGTCCTTGAGCTTAATGATCTAACTGAAAACGATGCTCGCCCAAAAAACATGGCAAACAAACTGCAGAGACGTAATCAAGAACAAATGCCGGTGAGAGCAAGCTAGATGGTACAAAAGAAGTGACTATAACAAGCAGGGAGACTCTCGATGCCAATGCGGCATCCACGCCTCAAGAGAACAGATAAGTAAACAGTTTCATCGTGTCGACGTATTCTACTTGGAGAGATGAGTTTCATTAGATCATATCAAACATTTTGAGGTTCGTAGGTGTGTGTGTCTCCGGCTGTTTCATCTTCGTCCTGCTGGTTTACGCGTTGCTCAAAGGGACTGAGGTCACAGTCGGAGGTGCACCATTAACGCCTGGCTGGACGATAATGGTTTGGCCTGGTTGTCCCTGTTGCATCTGCATAGGGTACCCATAGCCATACCCGTAGGGAATGTAGCCTGTGGGATATGCGGAGGCAGCGTTATGCTGGTTGTAGTACCCAGGCATTTCACCAAACCACCCGAGCTCCCGGATAGGTTCTTCCCAGATCCGCCATCGGCCGAAACGTTGAGCTTGAGTGATGAGTTGGATCATCACGATGAACCAGAGGGCGACTATATATAAGGAAATGAGATAGGAAGGGAGGTGAGTAGGATTACGAGGGGATGGGAGAATGGGTTCATCACGCACATAGGATGAAGAGCATCCATGAGAATGCTTGGACAACTTTCATTTCACGACAGAAAGCCTGTGCTGAGACTAATAGGACACGAATTAGGATCTATCGTTTCGTCAAAGAATGGCAAGCAACGTACTGGATCCACTCTCAGTCTGCGTACGCTGTCCGGCAAGATTCTCGCACTGAACGGGTCCGATGACATCCCTACAGAGTTGAATCCCCCCGTTGTTAGATCACATCCTCGTGCTGCGGTTATAACCGCCGGAGATGGTACTCACGTTGCCCATGCACCCATAGCTTCACAGAGCACAATCATAATTGGTTCAATTAAGCGGGATCGGGAAGGTAAAGCGAACAGCACGACTCACTCAGCCACAGTATACCCAAAAGCAAAACCACTGGAACCTCCGTGCGTGGTTGAGACCATTGCAGCCTATCCAAACCAAAATAGTAAGTTAGAGGACGCAGTCTCGCCCGGCCATCCTCTTAAGATGAACACAGTATAAAAAAACGATGAACGTACGTGAGCATAAATATGAATATCGTCAACGCCGAAACGACCAAAGCGAATATAGTGAAGTCATCTAAGCAATGGAGTCGATCAATATCACCAATGGAACGCCATTCACTCCGGAGAACATCACTTACGTCCCGTCTCTGGTGATATATTCGTGAAATAGGCGGCTAAGCCAAGTACTGCACCGGAAAGCAGAAATACAGCGACTGCGGGTGGAAGGGGAAACGGCCATTAGATTCCTCGTTCTTCATTGCATGGTTGAATATGGAATATTGAATCCTCACTATAGAATCCGAGTCGATGGTTAGCGAACCGGACAGTCATAGTTGACGTGGGGGAGTCGTTAGAGGCGTCTGATCCAATATGTACGAGGGAATGCTAATCGTTGATGGGTGCAGAAAGCGAGCGAGCAAACAATTCCCCAATGGAAAGGGAAACGTTCGAGTTCGCCGTTGGTTCGCCGGCCTCAAGGCAAACGATCACGTGGCCTCGGCGCCCAAAATAATTAATTTCACCTTGAAGTTCCAGTTCGGCTCGCCCGAAAGGGCCCTTCGCCATTGTTCCGTTCTGCAAATACAAGTACACAAGAATTCTATATTTCTCTTTGTAAATACTCTACTCGTACATCCATGTACACACACAATCGACAAGTCGTTGGATGTTGTATGTATATAATCCCCCATAAATAGTACAAAAAAGTCGTAAAATTCAAACCGAATTCATCAAGGTCATCTCCGGGGTGATGCCCCTCTAGCGTAAGCGTCGTGTCGAACGGTTCTCTGTGAGCGCCCGCGTTCGTGTTGTACAGCAGCTGTGGGCTGTCGTGGAGAACGGGAATGGCTTTGGCTTCTTTGAGGATGTTTGGTGTAGGATTTCTCCCGGTACACCGCAGCTTTGTTCGATGGTTTGCCTCCTGGACCGGGAAGACCAGCGGCACGATACCTGTTGAACCAAGCGCACGAGGTGACAGGGCCATACCACATGTGTTCACTGCAGAGATTAAATGAAACCGGTCAGTGACTGGATGGAAGGGTGATGGTAATGAAGACGTACTCTCCAGACCGGTGTCGGATCAGTGCAAGAGCCAGCAGTGTGAAGAATGAGAATAGCACTGTGAAAATTTTGGTTAGATAGCGTGAAGGACGGTAATGTGTTGAAGATAGACATACGAAGAATGGCGTTCATCAATGCGAAGGTCATGAGGACACGGTACATCGCTTGGTATTGATCGGTTTGGACTGGGAACGTGTATAAGCGACTGGGGGATGGCGTAAAGAGAACAATGGTGGCTCACAGGCAGCAATTGACTCGTCCATGGGAACGACATCAGACTCTGATGCGAAGCACTCCACATCCGCATCTTGCGACTCCGACGTGGTCAAGTAGACACCCAAAACTAAAGACAGATGTAAGAAAAAGCGACAGAGAGAATTAGATATGGGGGACGCACCAAGCCATAAGATTCCTGCAAGACCCAAACAAGACAACTCTATTCTCGTGGATATTGGATTTCTTTCCTTGAAGATGAAGCTGAACGCCAGCAGACATATTATGATGACCATGCTAGCGGTGCAGACGAAAATCGCAAATGGTACAAATCGAGCTAGGTCGAACGAGTCAGTTAGCACCCAAAAAGTTTTCGGAGACGCGTACTGAGATCGGAAGAAGCCAGTATTTGCTGGAAATGGCCAGCCATGGCCAGACATATTACAGTGAAGAGTAAAACCGAGCCTACATTCAGAAAAAGATCAAACTATGAGGAAAACGTCAAGCACGTCGGAGAACACGAGGAACTGACCATAAATACAAGACCTAATTGTGTTGAAGAGAGTCATCCCTGGTGCTCTTGATTTGAAAACCGCGAATGCTCTGGTGAGCGGGTTTGAAGGGGGGTTGGTTGTGGACGAGGAGGAAGCATTGTGGTGCAGGGACCGCATGATAAATAGGATGGGCTCGGCGGGGGACCAATCAAGAACACGAGGCTACCATGAAGCTTTCTCGGGCAAGCAGGGAAGAGGAGGAGAACGGGCACGGCACGCAAAAAAATTGATACCTCCGAAATCGAGGGTGCTCGTGGTCCGGGTCTTTGTCCTGCAGAGCTCCAAGCACTGCCAAAGCCTTAAGAAAGCTGAGGTGACAAGCTTGTTGCGAGGATGCTACGTGGTCGAGGACAGCAAATGTGAGAGAGCGAGTCGGCAACTCCTGCCAGCAAGCAACTCGTTATACTTCACAACATCAACTCAAAACAATTCTCGTCCTTCTCAAGTTCGCTTTCCCACCAACAATGGACATCCCCCCGGACATGGGAAGGGAAAAAAACATTGATCGGATGCAACTCCGATGCCTCGAGGCACTCAAGCAATCGGGGCCTGCCAAGGTGCAGATAATCTCGCCATTTTGTGGCCATTTATTTCGTCTCTACTTCAGCTCGTAATACCTTTCCAAGTACACTGTACTCTGCCAGACATTCAGGATTCCGTAGCGTGGCTGGGTTGATGATGGACACGGATGCACCGTTGATTATCTAGATCAAGGCAAGTATAATTAGATCACCCAGAACACGTTGAGACAGCGCGCACTTGCCTTTTTCACAGGAACCTCAACGCGTTTGGAGTTGAGTGTGTATGGAATATCCTGTACTTGAAGGATCTACACCCACATTCAGACGATCAGCCCCGGGGGAACTAGTGATAAAACATACCTTCGAGGGTACATGCCTTGGGCTCCTTCTAGACCTCACCGCTCCTCGTATGTCCTTCTCCAACTCCTCAGACAGTTTATGTCCATCTGGAAGTTTCACGAAAAGCACAACCCTTTCATCCGTCCCCTCATCGATGGATTGCCCCACTGCTACCGAGTCCACGATAACATGCGACGCGTCACGAGCCGTCGTTTCGGAAAAGCATGTCTCTATCACATCATACAGTTCCGCTGATCCAAACCTTACGCCTCCAGGATTCAGCACTCCATCCGATCGGCCCAACATAACCATACCACCAGCATTACCGCCCCTAGATTCCGTGATAACAATATGATCGCCGTGGTCTGACAAGAAACAGTCAAGTTAGCCGCCGATTCCACATTGGAACCATCCACTCACACCAAACACCACTGAATTCGGAAAAGTACGACTGTTGGAATCGAGTTTGTGCCGCCTCCACAGCCGCTTCATCACCGAATCCAGGTAACGGCCAGAAACCTATCGGCATGCACGGAAATGGCTTCACGCAGACGAGTTCGCCGTTTTCCCCGGGAGGATTGGACTCGCCTGAGGGTGAGAAGCTTTCCACCGCCATACCTAGCATCCGACATTGTATCTCGCCTCGATAAACCGGTAGTGCCGAACACATTCCCGCGAATAGAGAACATATATCAGTTCCCCCTTTGAACCGGCAACATGTCAGGATAAATGGATTCACCCAGTCGTAATGATATGATGTGGGGTGGGTAGAACCAAGACTTACCGGTGATGGATCCCAGTAGTACATTGGGGTGAATCTTCTCATACACATAATCGTACAAAGCCGGTGCGAGAGGCGAACCAGTGGAATATATATGCCGGAGCGTACGCAGACCGTGCTTCTCACGAGGAATATAGTTTTTCTGAAAGGAATGCAGTTAGAGAAACCACGGGTAGCCGGTCAAGATGAATTGACATCACCGAGAGTTGATCAATGTACTTGGCGCTCGTGCCAAAGATACTAATCCCCAATTCATCTGTCAACTTCCACAAGTACCCGGGATCACGGAGTGGGCTCCCATCGTAGAGAACCAACGAGCATCCAATCGTCAGACCACTGACAAGAAAGTTCCACATCATCCAGCCCCTAGATGACAGTCAAGATTATTGCCAGGTCCATTTTGGAGAAGAGAGAAGTACGAACGTGGTAGTGTAGTAGAAAAACACATCATTGGGTCGTATATCTCCGCAGATCACGAGCTCTTTCTTGAGTTGCAGTAGCATGCCACCTGCGCGGTGGACGATAGGTCTACACGCGTATGACGTATTGAATCATGAAGATCAAGGTGGTGGGCTTACTTTGGTCGGCCTGGAAGCAACCATTAAGCCAGTCACAGGACCACCATCGCATCCCACACACATACCTGTCGTCCCAGAGCTGAATAGTATCCACAACGGCCAGTCAAACGTAGTTCGATGCCACTCTATCTCCCCGGACCCGGCTCTCCCAAGCTTTGCAGCTCGGCCTTCCTCAACGTAGCTCTCCCATGAAACCCAATCGTCTGACCACCCCACATGCTCAGCAGCCTGTGGTATGGCGTGGATGATAATGACTTTCGGTGCCAAGTCCTTCTTCGACAGCTCGGCCACAAGACGCGTTACTTTTGGCAGATGCGGGTGGACTTTAGCGTTGTATCTGTGTGAAACAAGCTCGAGTTAGTCATCGGGGACAAAGGAACACCGAAGAAGACTGACACTACCGCGTCCACCGCGAAGATAAATTTCGGTTGGACTTGTTCAAAGCTATGCGGGGGAAGAAGACTTTAGGCATGAGAAAGGGTGACTTTTGTCGAGCTCGACTAACCGCTCTAGCACCCCGTCAGGTCCAAAGTCGGCTGCCGCACTGACCCAAATGCCTCCCAAAGCGGTCGTAGCGAGGCAAGCTGCGACATTTTCCTAAAAATGGAGTAATTGTGAGCGTTCTGCGATATGATCGCTCTGAGACAACGAGGAATTCATATGATGAGACAAAGCCGCGAGGAGACATCCATAGCGTTGCTGACTGCCAAAGACCGCAGTATGACGACGAACGTTCGGTGATTGCACGAGAATCACGAAATGCCTGTGGTCAAGTCCATCGGTCCAGTGACGATGCAGTAGATAGTGATATGGCTGATTGGAGAAGAAGACGCGTAGGTACATACAATGCAATTGGAGCAGTACGCGCCAACCCTGTCTCCAGGCTTGAGGCCGTGTAACAGCAATGCTGATGCAACGTTTGCAACCGTCTCGTAGAGCGATGCATATGACACCTTGCGCAACGGCGGATCGGGCAAGTCTTGGGTAGGCTCGGCTGGATGGTATTAGAAGACGCGGTTAATTCCTTCTGCCTCACTCGGGGAAGACTTGGCAAGCAGAGAACGCACTAGCTTGAATGAGAGCAATCTTCTCGTGGCTACGCTCGCGAAGCATGTTCTCCGCCCAGTTTAGCTTTGCACCGCTGAACCACGCAGGGTTATCGTTCGGACGTGCGTCAACGTCGACGACATGACTACCCTTGTCTCCAATGACGCCAGTCGCGTCCCACACAAGATCCCAAAAGTGGTCAAGGTTGTTGGTCGACCAGTGGTACAGATCAGCGTATGACGTTAGGGTCGAGTGATGCTTGGAGTTGACAAGATCTCTAAAGCGAAAAACGGCTGATTCTTCTGCATTTGTTGGCTGATACAACGCGTCGTTCGATACGACCATTTTTGAGCTAAGAAGCTGTTCAGATCTTGAGAAATGAGACGATGTGGGGGTATCTCTTGGCGCGAATTGGAAGAGCAACAAATGGACCCTGAAAAGGTGGTCTCAACTTTTCGTGCATTTTCTGGGTCAAAAAAGGCAAGACTTCCCGAGGCAAAGTGGTGACTGTTCGCAAGATTCGACAGGACAAGATTTACCCGAAAAAGTGACCTTCATCGCAAAGGATTCTAGTTGTGGCTGGTGCAGAAGTACTAGTCACGCTTGGCTACGTCGTTAACTACTGAGGAACCCAAGTTCTTCATTTACAAACTCGGAGTTCGAGGACGAGGTCGACCTGAAGCACCAAGCTTTTGCACAGTGCGCTCCCCAAAACTCAGGAGGCTAGAGTTCAGATACAAAAATCTGAATTCCACCATGTCCCTCTGGACGTTGGTTTTCTCCGATGCAGCAGCATGTATCAAGGATAATTTAAAGGAGCAGAGGGTTTGGGAGTTATGGGAAGAGTTCCGCTTTTGAGTCTGTCAGAGCACTGATTTCCAACATACGCGACGGTCTCGAGTCGTGGAGAGATCGCATGAATAACATTGAACTTTCGTAGGAACAAGGACAACCATGGCGTGTCCGAATCCCGAAAACGACGGCCTGAAAAGTCTACCGTTAACCGCATAACTGGATCGAAAAAATGACAACCATCGGTGCTCGAGTTCGTGCGACTCGCGTGGCCTCAAGGGACTCCCCAAAGGCCAGACCCTTCCTTCGCGGAAAGACATTGTGCGGCCTCCTAAGCGTGATCGGCCTGATCGACGATCGACGTCGGACACCACTGCCAGCTGCATTTGTAGGTCGGTTAGAGCTTGCTCCGAAAAACCGAAAACCAAATATTATACCCCACATTGCGTAGACACCGTGTTTAAATGTAGATTTTCGCCTAAACCTGGCAAAAATAAGGACTCACCTCATCGGGTTTCGATATGAAAGGTGGAAACAACTACAAGGGACATACGTTGATTTCCTTTTCCATCGTTTGGACAGTGACTGGACGTAGAGGACAACCAAGTAATCCATCACAACCAAAGAAATGTGGGTGGCCGATTCCGTCGCGGGTTGTGGCCATGAATGCCTGACTATCGGCGACATCCTTCCTATGTGCGACTACGTGTTGTGTCGAGGTGAATATGTAGAACGACATGGAACTCAGAAGGACTCACCACCAATATACACAGGTAACTAGGGATCATCGCCCAGCGAAGAGGCATCTGAAGGTTTTGATGCCAGCCCCAGAAAAAGCCAACGCATGCAACCTAACTGGGAGGTAAGCCCAATGTATCACCGACTATGATCACGCGTTCAATGCTGTTTATCGTGGCGTGCAGAAGGATTTGACTTACAAGTGGCAGACATGCGCTTGTGGGCTTGAACTGAGAAGTAAAGCCAAATGAGAGCCGTCGTCAGCTCTGCTGGGTCGCCTTGTTTCCTCCCCTTCGGAAGCCACGCTGAGGGGTGGTTGCTAAGTATGTTCAATCATTCTCGGGCTTGAGCAGCACTGAGCTACCCATATAATTCTTGCCCTCGTTTCCCTTGAGCTAGCGTCCACCAGTCGAGTACGGTCGGCCCGCGCACGCTTTCATTGATTTGTGGATCCCGTCGACAGATTAGTAAGTAAATATGGTTCGATGCGATTTGGTGCAAAATCCTAAAACAAGCTTCCTGAAAGACGTCCGTTTTCAACCAAATTCCGTTGCCAAGATTCGGACAAAAGTCCTTACCATTTCCCCGGGGTCTTCTGTACCAGAGCGTCCAAGCACACTAACTTGGACCCTTTATGGCCTTTGACGACTTCTGTGCATTGACGGACATTGAGCGGAGTGGGGACAGAGTCCGATGGAGGTGGGGAAAGAGGAAGCGTCACGGGTCACGCGTTACGCACGTGCGAGTGATAATCTAAAAATGAGTTTCGAATTGTCTTGGCAAGTTATTCCTAGTCATCCACTTTCCAAGTCCTGGCGGAGTTTGTGGCCTTTTTACCACTTCCTCCAACCACCAACTTGTCATTGCCACCGAGTCAGCGTTCACGCCACCGTTTTCGTATAAAAGCCATCTACTCGCTTCTTCCTCCCTTTCTTTCCCCCCCACAACTTTCTTCCTCCCTCCACCCCATTTTGCAACCACGACGTTCATCACAAATGGACCACTACCTTGCCCCTCACACTCAGGAGGCTAAAGCACACATGCACCTCACGTACGCCCCCACCGCCCTTATCGCGGCGCCTCGCAGACTGACCCATTTTTTCCAGTGAAAATTGGTTCACCTGGGATATCGAGCACCCTTCTCTCGACGAGACCCTCGTCGCTGGCTGTGCTTCTTATCGTGCCTTCAATCGCTATCTCAGTGGTGCCGACCTCTTTATCATCCCAAGGACTAGGGCTGAGTTGGAGAGCATTCTGTAAGTCCCCACTAGTCCCTGACCAGTCAGCCTTGCGTCCTAACCTGAGCTTTTTCCGCGCCGTTAGCCGCAGATACTCGGTCGATGCAATTCACAACACCATCTCCGTCGCTCGCTCACCCCTCCAGCCTGGCGGATACAGCAGAGTAAGCTCTTCACTAGCTGTACGTACGCGCGAAAGATGGCTAACACTATCTGAAGGCTTGTCATCTTGCCGAAGAGTCTATCCGCAATGTTCTCAACACCGGGGACAACGTCGCCAGCCTCTTAGCCCTCCACGTCCGCAAGGAGGGGAACCAAGACGCCTACTTGGGATGTATCCCTGCCTCCATCAAGACGATTTGAGTCGTGTCTGGGTTGGCAGTATCAAACAATACCCACAGTGTTTTCGTATTTATGACCTCCGTTCTTCTCGTGTTTCTTGGGCCATGTTTCAGACACATCCTCACTGTACCATTACCATCACCCAGCCTTCGTTTATACTACTGTGTATTATCCTACATATCTATATCGTTATGCATTCCACCACGTCAGAACTATTGGCTTTTAAAGTCAATGAGATGCATCTCAATGGGCGTCGCGGAGTTGCCCAGCGCAGATATTGATCTAAAATAAGAGGCGCCCATGCACTCACGCCAAAATGTCCAGCTCTGGCGGCGAAGGAACGAACGTGCGACACTACCTCCACGCCCGGTCTTCTCGACATTCTTATTTATACCCAACAACAGCTAGAAAAGGGCCTCTTACTTGCTTGTCTTGCTCGCTGATTGAACCATGTCTCGCTGGCTGGCAATGGAGCTCAACATCATTGTCCTCTTGCAATTATCCATAATACTTCCTGCTCTGGCAGCACCGCCGTCTCAAGAGCCCTTTCACGTTAATTTGACCAGTGAGTTGGAGTCATGAGAATGCCTTCGTCGTGTGCTCAATTCCCCCTTCCAAAATAAAAAAGAACCGCGGAAACTGCAAGGTCGTTTTCTGCAGATAACCGATTTACATCCAGATCCATACTATGCTGTTCATGCTTCGCAATCGTCTGCGTGTCACAGACGGAAACCAAAGAAAGAGAAGGAACGTTCGAGTATGTATGGTACACCGTTCAGGTAAGTGCGGTGTGCGTGTGTGTTCGGTGATTGGGTGGTTGACTTTTTGCTTGTTTTTGTTTTTTACGATCCGACCCATGTGTCTCTCATCTAGCGAATGTGATTCGCCGTTGATTCTAACCAACTTTACGTTGGACTATCTGGATAAGCATTGGTCTTCTGAGCTGGACTTTGTCATCTGTGAGTTTCTCGTCTTCTTGTCATCGGTTCTTGGGTTCTTGTGGGCGATGCGTGTATATCAGTGGCGTCCGGAGACACCACCAGGTGACGCGTCATTCCCCCATCGCAGTCCCTGGTAGATGACGAACTGCTCACATGAGCCCTTTACGTCCTGCTTCAACTTTCCACCTTGAGGCTGACTTTCTCCGACATCTTTGCAGGGACCGGCGACAATGCGAGGTAAACACAGGGTCCTCTCCCGGATCCTTATAAGCATCTCCCCTCAACCGCTTTCATCTAGACATGATAACGATCGGAAGTTACCCCGCACTCCGAGCGAGATCTACCAACTAAACAGGAATGTGGCGTCCAAGATGGAAAAAATCTTTGCGAGCAAAGGGATACCCGTCATCCCCTCCCTTGGTGAGTGGTTGCTTTCCGTGTTGCGATATAAACTCATCGTTTATTGTTGGGTACGCGCGCTCGCACTCTCGATCTAGGTAACAATGATGTTTGGCGTAAGTCTTTCCTCGTATCTGTAATTTGGTTCAAAGGCAGTGTTCTAACTTCCTTCTCTTCTCTCCATTGCCCCGTCGCGTCGCGCGTCGTAGCGCATGTAAGTGGTTGTCAACTACAGCATCAAAAGAGTTGTAATTTGACATGTTCTCTATTGCGAAGAACATCATGGAGGCGGGTATGTATCTTTATCGTCATCAAAATGGTTTTGACGCCCCCATCGACATTTTTACTCCCGTTCATAGGTCCTAATGGCATTACGAATGAATTCTCATCGTGAGCACTGCCTCTCTCTATCTTGTCCCTTCGTTACGACTGATAATCACCCATTGATGTCCATGATGTCCATGACCGATTCGATCCCTTAGAATATGGGAATCCTTCATACCGTTTCCAATGTATCAAGTCTTCCAACGGGGAGGATATTTCCATGTTGAGGTTATACCCAACTCCCTTGCGGTTATCAGCCTGAATACGATGTACTTTTACGATTCCAACAAAGGTACGTCAACACGCCACCATCAGGTTGGGAAGCGTTCTAGCTCATCATCTGATGTTGTTTGCATGCGTCCTCAACACCTTTCCATCCACGGTCCTTGACGACGAACTACACAGCTGTGGGAGGATGTCCGTTCACGGACCGTGAGGATCCTGGTAATCTGCAGTTTGACTGGCTGGAAGTCCAACTCAAGATGTTCCGAGAAAGGAATATGCAGGTGAGTTGGTGTTTTCCCATGGGCGTTTTTGCTGCTTTTGGGGTGTGAGCCATGTGGTTACTGATAATGAATTTTCGTGACCTCTTGCATCGCCTCTGCTCTTGCCGTTACCGAGGTATGGTTGTCAGGTACCTGCTTTATGGCTCTTGAGCGTTCGATGAACATGTTCTGATGTTGTTGGTTCTAGGTCATGTCCCACCCTCACCTGGGAATTACTTTCCGGAATGTGTATGTGGCTGCGTCTAACCCAGAATGGTGTTTTCATCTTTGTTAATTGTCTTTGCAGTATGTGCGGTACGCTGAGTTGGCATTGCGGTTCCAAGATACGATAGTGGGTCACCTTTACGGGGTAAGTCAATGAAGACGTGGTTCTTGCGGTTGCATACTTACTTCCGAACTACAGCACATGAACGCTGATCATGTACGCCTCTTCGTCCATGTGGCGCAGATCTCTGGATAACCTTTCGCTTGGCTCGATTACAGTTTACGTTTGTTGAAGCGGAGGACCTTCAAATTGTCGAGCCGCCCAGGGTGGCTGGCGGCAAGGAGGAACTGTGGAAAGATCTCTTGCAAGAGTTTGCTGCGCTGCCGAAAGCGAAGGACCTGGACTATGACAACTACAGCGTTATCAATGTCTCGCCGCCCGTCGTCCCTAACCCATATGTGCCGACGTTTCGGGTGTTTTCCTACAACATCACTGGGTACAAGACGGGCTTTGAAGCGATGGGGAAGCGCAAGCATCGGAAGAACCGCGGCAAGCATGGAAACAAGGCGACCGAGTGCAAGAAGGAGCCTTACAAGAGCAGCTGGAAGTGCCACCTGGACGAACCCTGGCACTCTGATGCTGACTCGCCATCTCGCCAGAATCGGCTGTGGACCCCCCTTGGCTATGCTCAGGTAGAGTGAAACGATCATTGATTTCATGTGCACATCAGGGAAACATGATGATCTCAACAGTATTATATCCCGCATCTTGAAAATGCGAACAAGACGCACAAACCAAGATTCAAGCTGGAATATTTGACATGGAAACTGGATCGACTGCATCCGTCATCCGGTGAAGCATCGTTCCATTACCCTGTGCCAAAGCAGCATCTGCCCCGGTCGCTGCGGGATGGAAACGTGACCAGCTCGCGCAAGTATGCACCGTACGAGATGGAGGATCTGACGATAGGGTCATGGGTGTCTGTTGCGCGACGGCTTGGGAACTCGAAGGAGAAGGAGCTGAGGAAGCGATTTCGAAAGCTGATGTACATTAAGGGGTGATAGTGACCGTGAGAGGGCTTACGTAACTGGCATTACTTGGTTGTCTTGGATACGTGTGCGGTAACCATCGCAAACCCAATCCACCACTTTCTTTTTCCACCAAGTCCCAAGCTCCCCTCGACAGCCGCAATCGCGCTGCATTTACACATTCGGGCTCCGTTGCCCCCATCTCTATTTCTTCCACTCTCTCCAATCACTCGCACCGGCAGAGGTTTCTTCTCCTCCACCACCTTCTTCCCCCTTCCGCCTCTTTTTTATCTTTATTTCCCTTTTTCCTTCCCTCTTCTTCGTGTAAATCTGTTCAACTAATCTTTCTTTAACACCACCATCATCTCTCATCCCCGGCTGGCCCGCTCATCGTCGTCCACGACGTCGAACACACACACTCCCTTATCCATCTCGTCTGTCTCGCCTACCCCCGACCCACTGCTCCCCCCCGAATTCGGACCCATAAATGGCTGCTGTCAATATGCAGATGATGTCCTCAAATATGCCTCTCGACTTCTTACCGGTGCATACTCATTCTCGCTCTAATTCGTTGTCGTCGTCTTCGACACATTCCTCCAACTCACGTCCCCAATCTTCTCAGGGTGGTATCACACGGATGCAAGCGCTGCCACCGAACACAGAAGACATCTATCACTCGTCTCACTACCTCGGCGCACCCCATCACAACGCAGCCCTTCAGATAGACCACGTACGCCAGTCATACCCCCTCGCCTACACCCCATCACCAGCTGATAACGATTTTTCGGACCAGTCGCCCCCAAATCACAATCTGGCCAATCCAGCTTTAAAAGGGCATCCTCGTCACACACACATCCGTACAGCTCGTACGGCGGCGTCCCCCTACCCTCGAGACACAGACAGCGTGCATTCGTCTTCAAGTGAGACAGAGGACATTTCAATGTACCTGGGAAGTTCCCCCGCGGACTACCATTCCAGTATGTACGTGGGCGGTCATTCCATGCCTCCAAGCCAGGAAGCAATGAGTGCAGCAGGGGCTTTTGGAAGGATGTCCCTCGGTCCTGACGCTGCGTTGGAGAAGCTGGCTGCCAATGTTCGAGCGGCAACCACTACTAGTGCGTCGGACAGGGCAAAGCAAATTTTCGTCCAAGCATGGTACGTCTTGTCACTCCGTTCCATTCCATTCGACTTTACCGATTTTTTCGACCCTACTTTTCCCCCTCCCCCGCTATTCGCTTCACGTCAACACTAGGCTCACCGCAAACTATGCTCCTTATCCTGACGGCAACGTCCCTCGCCAAGGATTGTACTTTTCCTATCGTCGGGTCTGCGACCAATACGGCATTCCTCACATTAACACGGCTACATTGGGAAAAGCCATTCGTTTGTGTTTCCCAACTATCAAAACGCGACGTCTAGGTGTCAGAGGGAACAGCAAGTATCATTGTACGGACTGCATCTGTTTTGCATTATGATCCGATCTTGATTGGCGCTCATTTCCTCTTGACAGATTGTGGTATTCGCCCTGCCACTGCGGCCGAAGCCGAATGGTTGCAAGATTATATCCAAAAGTCGAATAACAATGCCGGTCAAGGTTCTGTCAACGCGGCTCGCTTAGCACACGAGCAATCTGAAACCGCCAACAAGAGCGAGGAAGAGGACGATGAAGACTCGGAAGGTGCTTCTTCTGCCATGGCCTCAAAGCGTAATTCTCTAATCATCAATGGTGATGTGAAACCAGTCTTTGCAAATGACTTGTCGGACAAGACTCCAACGGCGGCGACACTCCTATCCCAGCAAGCCGCTCAGCGTCCTCCTTCGTCCTACCCACCGCAGGCGTCTATTCGTAGACTGCCACAGCAGGAGGCCGGTCTCTCCGTGCAGGGTGGTCAGACTTCAAACCATTCGCTTTCTTACATGGCTGGCCAGCAACACGTTTCTGTTCGTCAATTGCCTACTTTCCCTTCCATCGACGAAGCGATCGGTGCCAGTTCGACTTCCCATCACAGTATGACTGCAAGGGAAGTTTGGAACTGGTTTCAAGACCATCTCGATGCTCTCCTCGATAGTATTCGTTCCTTCAGGTGCGATCAATTCGAGATGCACATCCGAAACTTCTGGTCCTCCTTGGAGGGAAGCCACAGGGAAATCGTTCATGCCCCTGCCATAGCCGGTTTGATGGCGAAAGCGGATGCCATCGTGTATGATGTGCGTGTTTCTCCTGTTGTATCAAATTTCCATCCGTTGGAGCTGATGTGATATGTGGATTTTCTGATATAGGAAATTCTCGAGTTTTTGAGATCTCAGATGCTCTCGCCGCTTTCCTCTTCGTCAATGCAGGGCTTGCGACAGTTGGCGAATAAGATGGAGAAGATCTTGCTCGCCGCGTTGCAAAATTATGGCAATACGTTCGTTGAGCCTAAAATCGAACTTGGGGCTCGCTTTGGTCACTTGGTCTGTGAGTATACTCACACCTTACTTGTTTATGTTGATTTCATTTACGAACACCCCATTAGTGCGCTACCTTGATATTTATCAAGTTATACAGGCCCTCACGACGGTCCTAACTACCCAGAAGCAACTAACTGAAATGCGTCGCTCATGGTCAAAGATCGACTTCGAATCCGTTCGTAATCAATCAGCTCTAGTTTGCAATTGCCGGCACGAAGACCTGGTTCAACTATTAGAGGTTGAATTTGTCTCGCTTCTGGATATGCTACCAAAGAGCGCCGAACCTGTCAAGGAAGTGATGCTGTGGGCTGATAAGTGTTGTGACAGATTGATGGGTGGGAATAGAGGTAGTGCTGAGGAGCGGGGAACTATGAGCTCTCGTAGCGTCCTCATTCGATGGGGTTACGTGACGAGTCAGATCATGAGAGACTTGGTACGCATCATCCCTATTTTTGCGTTTCGCTATCTTTTGTTGATGGGGTATGGTGTTTCAGACCATTCGAAGCGATCCGGCGTTTGGAGCATTCCAAATACTAAAGCTATTCTTGGAGTAAGCTTTCTTTCTTACTATGTGGATTAGAATCTGATGTCTGATGTGACGTGTCATTTTTAGCGATTGGATTGCTGTCGGCGTCCTGCGGAGCGTCGCCCTTTCCACTAACGTTGTGGCGGCTTCCGTGGAACCAGTTATGCAGCAGCAATTTTACAACCCCATGTCACCGATGGCAGGTCAAGAAAGCTTTGGCGCCATGGATTTACGGCCAAGCATCATGACGCCTACGACATCCAGCATGCTTGCCGCGCTTCAAAACGACTCTTTCTCCGCTGGGCCGCTAGACCCCACAGCTTCAGCATTCACCGGAAGCTACTCTTCGCTGTCTTATATTGACTCTGTCACGCCTCAGGATGATTCCCTTCCTCCTGTCCAGGGTCTTCCGTTCCCCGATTTCTCGGCCGCTTCAACATCCTTCGATTTCACACCACACGATCTTGGACTCGGGACAGCTTCTTCGACGCCTGCCAGCGAACCTGCGCAACTCGAGCCAGAGCCTGTAAAGCCAGAGCAGCAGCCCCAGTCATCGGCCTGAAGGACCCGTTGCTTATAATTTTCGCTTCGCTTTTTCTCCCTCGTAAATCTCTGTCTAATGATTCCTTGATGCTCTTCTGTGTTTTCTTGTTGCTGTCTTCCCCCTCCCCCTCCATCTAGGTGTAGTGAGTTCGGACGTTTTGTTGGACTTTAGTAGTACAATACTTACAGCGGTTATATATATTTTTGGATTTGAAGTATAGCTAAATCCCTTCTCCCCTTTTCTTTCGACCTCTCTCGCTGAGTACTCACCCATAGTCCACTGTATTTTTTTAGCGATTCGTTTTAGCATTTATTAGTCGCTCAGTCTGTACAGGATAAACTTATATGAGCTATCCATTATTATTATATCACTTTGGATGGGAACTAGGATACGAGGTCATTGAATTGAGCAGGGGGAAGTGACTAGTCAAATTGCGATTGAATCCAAAACATGTAGAAAATGAGAGAGATGGTGATTCAATGAAGTAGACCTTATGACGTGGCTTCCTGCTCCTGAACGACCTCTAGTTTCTCCACGACCTCTTCGCTCGATACGGCGGATGTAGTAGGATCATCGACGGCAGGTGTATGCGTAGGCTCCTGAGGTACTTCTGTGTCTTCGGTAGCGGAGCTAGCATCGATATCCGCCTTGTCCTGCGACGGTGTTGACCCAGTAAGACGCTTGATTTCGGCCTCAGCCTTGGCAATATTTTCAGCGGTAACTCGCGCCTGGTTAGCCTGGAACCACTCTTTCTTTGTCTGGAGGTTTTCTACGACACGAGGTACATCCGCGGCCGAAACAGGCGGAGGGATAGCAAGGGAAAGAAGGGCTGAGAGGGTAGCCAGAGGAACATTCAATGATCCACTCGTAGGCGTGGAAGGCTCAGAGGCCGAGCCGTTCGCTTTGCTTCCTTTCTTGCCTTTGGACTTGCCCTTGCCACCGACGAAGTACGAGTCTTCGTCCTCACCCTTCTTCTTCTTGACAACCAAGCCATCCAGAGAAGAGTCCACCTTCCTAATATCCAGCTTCGGCACACCTGCAACCTCGGTCTTCTCCGATGAAACACTCTTGAACGCCACGCTTGTTGATTTACCAGAGAAGTAATCGATGAGAGTCTGACAATCTTCAATCTGGGCTTGGTGCGCGGGTATTTGAGCTTCTTCGAGGAGACGTTCAGCAATTTCCTTCTTCTTCTCGGCTTCCTCCGCTGCACGTTGGGCCTTTGCACGTTCAGTGCGACGGGCCCTGTCCTCGTTGATTTTATTCCAATGACGATCGTTGGCTTCCTTGTATTGCCGCGTGAGTTCGCGCCGTGCGGTATGAAGCACGTCAAGCTGGGCTTGGAGACCCTCACGCTCGGAGAACAGAGCAGAGCGGTTTTTGTAGACTTCATCGGCTTCAGTTTTGAGTTCATCGAGTTGGCTCTTTATCGTATCGTATCTCTCGCTGAGGGCTTTGAACTCCGGGTCATCGAGCTGCGTGCGTAGTTCGGCTATTTGATCGCGTAGTGATTTTATGGAGTCTTCCTCGGCCTGGAACGCTTCGACTGTCTTCCTGTTGCGCTTGAACTGCGAGATATCCGATAGGGCACGCTTTTCCTCGACGAGCTTGAGAGAGCCAGAGTCAATCTGCTTCTCTAGTTGTCTATGGTAGAGATGGATTAATGGAATGAAATGAGGCCATATAGACAGAACGTACTTGATGTGAGCGTCGACATCAGCGACCGTTTTGAAGGGGACCTTGGCTTTTTGGGCATTCAAATCCTTGATCTATGTCGATATACATGTAAGTAAGGCAATGGCATGTAGACCGGGCAAGCATCACCTTTTTCTGCACCTGCTCGTCCAATGCCTTGACCTGGTTGAGGACTTCCGTGCGAGAAGACTTGTTACCGGCCTGTTTGCTACGTATCTCGTCCAGTTCAGCACGAAGGGCATTGCGACGCTCGTTTCCGGCACCCTTGGATGTCAGGCCAATTTTCTCGCGAAGTGCAGACTAGCCGTAACAAGTTAGGAAACGATACGTGGACCGACTCCCGAGAATATAACTTTCGCACCAGCTTCACATTCAGAACCTCTATTTCGGCCTTGATTCTATCCTGTTCAGCATCGTATATCTTTTTGTCGGGTTTACCGCCGCCAGTGAGGAGGGCAATGACTGCTTCTGACGTGTCCTTCGAGCCTGTGGCCGAGACCGGAGTGGAGGTACCGTCAGTGGATGGGACTGGCGTGATCTTTTTTGGTGCTCCGTTGGAGGAAGCAGCGGTTTTGGATTTGGGTGCCATTGCGAGTAAGCGGGGACGTCGAAGAAATAATCGGTGAAAGTTCAGAGCAAGAAGTGGAAACGTGCGAATTTACGTGGATCACCACGAAGGGTCACTTTGCAGACGCAAAAAGGCACAACCGAGATTTACATACAAAAAAACCATTCGTAATGCATGGCGATAATAAATTTATGTATGACAGAAAATAAAGCAGCGTCGAACCAGGAAAACTAAAATACAATTTGTGCATTCAGTTTCTCGACCTCCTTGTAACATTCGTCGTAGAGGGCTTTGTAGTCGTCATCCTTGTCCTCTTTTTCGCCATCATTCGGCTTCACCTTGCGCTTTTGGTTTGGGCACACCATGACGCAGCTTGTTGGCCGTTTTGTCGCGCTAGCCGAGCCCAACTCTTCCTTGGAAGGCAGGAAGATGTACGGTATCTGAGCCTCCTCGCTCAGCACCGGTAGATGTGATATTATGTCTATTGGGTTGATATCGGCCGCGAGGACGAGTAAACTGCAGGCCAAAAAGAAAAAGACGGAGGCACAATCAGCTTCTGCGTGACTTGAAGACAAGTCAAGACTCACCCCTTCTCCCCCTTCCGTATGCCCTTCACGACTTCTTTTACTCCTCTTTTCACTTGCCGTGCTTTCGAGGCTGTATACAGCGACGTGATCAGAGAAGAAAAGATTCAAAGAAATACACTGGAGACTAGGCACCTTTTTTGATAGTTTTATGAAGTTTCTTGCTCAATTTCTTCTCCGCTAACGGATGTGCAAGGGGGGACAGATCCTCGACCGGAATAGCAACCTCATCCTTCTCCTTCTTCACTTTTTTCGGTGACGCTGCCTCTGCCTGAATACGACGTATAAAACATGATCAGAGCAGCAAATGGGAGATCCAACACTCACAGTGTCTGCCATTTCAACATCCTCTACCTCCTCAGCGACGACATTCTCCTTGACCTCCTTGCTCTTTTTCTCCTTCTTTTCTTTCTTCTCTTTGGGCTCCTTGGGCATCGTTACGATCGTAGATTTTTAGAGGAATTTGTTGCGCAATCCCGTGACGCGATCTTAGAAAAGTAGCGCCCAGATTTAGGAGAGAAACAGGGGGGCAAAGACCGATGCCAAGGCTAAGTTACCACTACCTCTCCAACATGCTCATCGTCACCTTCATTCGCATCGGGCACTTCCTCCGGTCCTCTCAGAAACCTGAGCAATACCCACCCCATGCCCTGACTCTCGATATCATACCACCAATTCAGCGCGATGGTAGTGTCCTTTGATTGACGCACGTAATGCCACCACCCAGGAGGGAGATAAAGGGTTTCTCCCGCGGAAACCGTAATATGTATTGGATGCGCTTCTGGCGGGAGTGCACCTTCTTGGCAAGGATCTAGGATGGAAGACCATCGAACACCCGGGCCCTGAGACGGCGTCAACACCAACTCCGAAGAGGACGACGAACTTTCAGGTCTTGTATAGCGCGCGTGAGGGTAATTACGCTCTGAATCGGCGTTTCAGAAGTTTCGCATCAGTTCGAGACCCGGGGCATGAGAAAAGGGGACGATTCATCTCGGGCATCACCTTGTAAACACCAGCTCTCCGATGGCGGAAGAAGTGTAAAATGTTTACTCCCTCGGACAACCAGGTAGACGTTTTCGTAGGGATCTGAGTTGTTAGTAGATTCCGGACGCGCCCCGTGATATGTAGAATAATGAAGGGGGGAAAGGTGTCGCATAAGAATTGCCATTTCGTTACCTCGAGGATGAAGAAATTCGGTGCGCACCACTATGAATGCTGGTAACACTTCGGCTATCACCGATCCAAAGGTTGACTGCATCAGGACTGCGACCTACAAGGGACACCCGCATCAGATCTTAAATTCCAAAAGCTCAATACCGTCACGCGGGAGGGCACGGGCACTTACCAAGCGCTTCAGAACACCAAGGCACGTCAGGTGGAACATCCCGTCTTAACGGCTCGAACTGCGATGGATCCCCATAATTTGGACTCGAACGTGAAGCTTCGTTTCCGCCGAAGTACTTGTTGGTATACAGGTTACCATTTTGCGATTGGAGATAGTAGATTTTTTTGCTAGATCCTGATCCTCAAGGGATATGTGGATGTGAATCGAGCGTTCAAATTGACGTGTAGATAAGGAAGGAATGGGAGAATAGCGCGTTGCGATGTCCGATAGCATGTTCGACTTACCAGCAGAAGTCAAGCCGTTCAGAAATTTATCCATTGTCATTTCTTCGACGTGTGGTTCGGCGAAATACCACTTCCCATCTGGACCAAGGGTAACCGCGTCTGCCTGGCTGATCAAGGATGTTAGACGATACTTGTAATAGCCAAGGTCAAAAGCCCAATGCTCTCGCGTACTAAGACGAGACAGTGCTCAAAGGTATAAAGGACAGGACTCACCCATTCGGCGTAATCGCAACGGAGAACGGTCGACTACCCATTCGGTCAACAAGATATTCGTCCGTCCATCGATCGAGTGCGGGACAATCGAATCCTAACATGCAAGAGCCCGATGGACAGCCCCCACGGAAGGCGCACATTGTGCACCATTGGAGTAATGTCGATGCGATGAATGGTAGGTGCCAAGTAACCACGTAGCAGTAGTAAACGTTTGGACCGTAAGCGCATCCGAAAAATATTCAATTAACCATCCACGAGTAAGTAAACACGTCCCTTCGTCTGATATTTCAATTTTAAAAACGCACCTTTAATCAGCACAGGACGCGAAATATGCACGAGCCTAGAGAACTCCAAAGCACTCGGTGGGGTATCCAGAACCTCCACATACGTCCCATTCATATCTAGACGACGACCGACAAAAAACACAACCAAGAAAAAATAAGCAATAAGGTTTATCTCAGCCAAGGACCAGGAAATACGGCATTGGTGGTTCTCGATGTGATTCGGGGTACGGAAAAGCGCGTGACGTACCATGGTATTCCGACGATAGGTATTGTAAGCAATGTAAGGTTTGGTGCAGTGGAGATGAAGATGGGGATGGTGATGTGGGTGGGATCACCCCGGTCAGGTTCGCCATGACTACGCGATGTACTCGAAGTAGTATGAGCGGAGTCTGGACGTGGCGCAGCCAGTTGAAGGTTGAGCGCGATCCTTCGCGGTCGTGGAGATAAGTAATGAAACTTGTTGATCAGTGTTTTTCCTTCTTCAAGGGGTTTTGTTACTTCTAGGATCACATCTATGTTTGAAATAGATATTTCGACCCCAAGACGCCACTGCCACTCCAGCTTTGACGATGTCATTTGCCGGCACGACGACATCCGTTGGGTATCAATATTTTACATGAAGTCCCTAATCTGCGAGCTTTCCTCGAGAATCGGGTATGGCGTGCAATACTATCATACCAGCAAAGAGCGTACTCTACTCGAGCAAACGAGTAGGCGGGATGGATTATACGTATGTAGAACCACAACCAATCAATCAATCAATCACCATACGTGAATCACCGACACCTGTGAAAAGAGGGGACGCATCGGAAAGGATGCAGTCAAAGGCAAGTGTGTGGGACGCCAAGGAAGAGTGCTATGTAAACACAAACGTTATATTTAGAAAATGCGATAAGTTAATCCAAAAATCCAAGGAATGGGAATCGACGAAGAAAAGACCTCGGGACCAAGAGGCTAAGGAAAGTTCATTCTAAGAATGGATTGCAGAGCAGGACAGAAGGGATAAGAAGGGGAAAGAAGAGATGAGAAAGAGAGAGAGAGGAAACTACACTACATGAGAAGGAGAGATGCGTATGTTGGGAGCAGTGGGGTAATGAATGGATCATGAGGGGGCGTGGAAATAGAAATTGGGGGGTGCTTCGATAACTCGTAATAATTCATAAAGTAACGTAACCTATAGAGCGAGGCAAAAAGTCAAGTGCGGAACGAAGAAAGGCAGATGACGAGATGAGACCCGTCAAAGGACAGTGCATCCACTGGTAAACCACCTATAGAAATGTACCCAAAGCATGAGGTAAGTAACGCTATACAGTGGGGCAAGCCTTTACACACCATGTCACCCTGAGCTGTTCGATCCATCCCACAACTACTCTGAGACGAAGCCTAATACTCCGAATAGGTAGGAGTTTGGCTTTTTCGGTCTCTTCGATAGGTAACACCAATGCCACCCAGAAGCTAAAGGACGAAGGATCCGTGGGAGGCGGGCCATATGCGTCATTCATACGCTGGACAACCCATGGAGCGGTACCCTGCTGGAGCTCTCCCAGAAACGACTTGCAGGCTTCCATAAGTTCTGGAATAGAGGGTCCGAATGGTGATTTGTACACGGTAGGAGGTGATGTCGGCGATGACCGAGGGGGAGATAGGGTTGAAGCAATTCTGGAAAGGAAGCTGTTGTTGGAAGTGTTGCCGGAAGATGATGACGTTGTACTTGTCGTACTAGAGGTTGAAGAAGTTTGGCGGGCCAAGGGTAACGGAGACTTCGCAGTGCCGTGAGTTTGTACATCGTCCAGGACCGCTTCCTCGACCACATCCTCTTCGTCGTCATCGAAGTCACTGTCGTAATCATCCACACGCTCAACCCTCCCTACCACATATCCATCTAGGACCCCTTTCTCCATTATTCGGAAACGATGTGTCCCCCAAGTTTCCACCATACTTCGTCCATCGCTAAGCATCTGAACGCTCCGGATCTCAAGCATAGTTCCAAACTCCATTGTGACACCGGCGTTCGCTGCGGAGGGTGATGAGCCTGTCCCACTCCGCGGGGGCATGACCATCCCAAAGCACGGATTCGGAGAATCCAAGCAGCGGCGTAGCATTAGCCTATATCTAAAAGACACATATTAACACAAAGATGGGTATAAACGGAGTTTCGAAGGCTCCAACCTTGGTTCGAAAAAGTGAAGGACGGTGGGAATGCCCGGGAAGCTGAGTTGGCAGACAAAAATAGGCGTGTCCAGCCGAGAATCGCGTTCCTCAGCATTGGTGGTTTCAACGCGCGCAGCGTACTTTTCTGGAAACGCTTTGAGAACTAGAGGGAAATGCGAACATTAGTGATATTGCACAGGAGAGGGCCTGAAGAAGCGGATGAGAAGAATCGCTGATCGCGGTGACAGGCATAATCGATCAGGTGTGCATCGGGGTCAGAAGTGGAACAATGAAGAATAACGTCATAGAACGATGAGGGGTGCAGATCGCAGGCTTATTGGATAAGGCAAGAGTAGGCTAATTTTCAGGGGGACTTACGGATCGTTGTAATGAGCTTGTTGTGAGGATGCTCTTGGAAATAGTGGTACTCTGGAAGATTCTGTCGGCAGAGAGGGCAATTGGGGGAATGGTCAAGAGATCGGTGGATGCATTTTGCGCAAAAGGTCTAGAATGATTTGAGAAACGGGCGAAAGCTGTATGATGGGGCCGACGTACATGTTGACACGGTGTTGTCAGAGGCTGATAAAATAGCTGCAAGCATATTTCGCAGCACAGTTCGCGGTGCAGATTCTTAGTGAATAGAGAATGAGGTGGTGGGGAAGAAGGACCGGGAATGGGTTGATCTGGACGAGTTTCGCGCTGCACATTGGACGTACGTCGCAAATGAGATAAAAGGTCCGTCGAGTCGTCAAAATCGTCAAATGTAGGAGATTGAAGGGGGGGAGAAGCGGGCGGTGGCGACGGAGTCCGTGAGTACCGCCGCCTGCGCTTCCTGGGCCGAGGTGAACTGCTAGAAGGTCTTTCGTCGTCATCGTCGTCGGCGTCCGAGGACGGTGTCACGGCAACGTCGGCAGCTTGGTAGAGAGCGAGTAGCTTGTTGACGACGACATCTGGCCTGCGATTGAAGCCTGGGAGCTGAGGAGGCGGTTGTTGTGAGTGGCGGATGAGGACTCTGGAGGACGAGGATATGTTTTGCGAGGAACTCGAGTCGTCCCTTGAGCAACTAGCAATCGGACAGCGAGAGGTGACAGAATCCACGTGACCGCCACAGAGGGTGTGACCGCAGCGGATGGTTGTTGGGTCCTTGAGGCGCGAGTGACAGAGCGGACACTGGAGGAGGGCGGTGAGGTCGTCGGGACGCATGAGATAGGAATTTGGCCTGATGCAATGCGCCGTTCCAGGTATTTGTAGCAACTTTAGGCTCCCAGATCGTTGGCTCAGCATCGGTGCCCATTGACACAAAGTCGAGGCCCTCATCTTACGTAACGATCGCTTCAATAACGCCTTCCCGTCATTTTGGCGTCGATTCTCCATTTAACGCCCTCGTGAACCCAACCTTGCTACATCCTACTACCACCAAACTATGAAACTCGTGGTCATCCTATTCCACCCGCGAGACAGCCAGTACGGCGCGATTCATACCCTGAGCACCCAGGGAGATGATCGATCCCACTCCTCGACTCGGAATCCATCGACTTGGACTCCGGATCCATGGCCTGTATATCGAATGCCTTCTCATTATGACCATCGCTTGACCAACAACGTCAATTCCGTATCGATCTCCGGCCTTTTCTTACGCTTCGCCGCGAAAAATAGATCTTTGCCTCTTTACCCGCACAGACACTTGCCAACGAGGCTCCTTCCCAACCACGACGCCGACGTACGTCTTTGCCCACTGCCAGCCAAGCTACTGCTGTATTGGAGGTTCCAGAAGTGTCCTTTCGGAAGTGACACTCTATTTTGATAGGAGTTGTCACGACTTGGGTCGTAACCTACGAGATTCGCCACTATTTAGCGTACCGAGCGTTAATTCGACCACGAAGACCCTGTTAATATTGGAGCGAACGTTCGCAAAGCTTGTCGTAGTACGTTGACTGGGACCAGCATCGGACGTCGTAGTCAGGGGTACCGCGATGCTGTTTCTAAAATGCTAATTTCTCGCTCGCTTCGCCGCGGCTACGCCAGGACCCCGGTTATTGGCAAGGGTGACTTTAACATGTAGGTTCGATGTTAGGTTTGAATGAATGTTTGAACAAACTGTGGCTGAATATGAACGCCTGATATTCGGACGATACCCAGAGGGTGTTTCAATTCGCCGAGCAGGCCTTGGGTGCCGTAAATTGAGGGTTTGCGTAAGCCAGGCCTATGGAGTCTACCAACTCGGAAGCTGACGTTGAGACCTACATCTAGGGATACACCGCTCCTGCGAGCTCCTCGAATCTAGGGGACAGTCAGCGATGGCTACATAGTTCAGCACCCTAACTCCTTAGGGACCTCCTATCACCATGGTTCTCGAATCCAAAAGTACAAGTCAAGTCATGTTACGTGGCGGAAATCAATGAAGCGATGGCGATGGTGAACTACCGGTGAGGAACCACTAGGTCCAATCACCGAGGGGAAAAGTACTCAAGTACTCATGGTCAATCAACCCGCAGAGTCCCTCAAAACAGGTGAAGCGGTTTATACCTTGTACCTCTATAGGCTTGCGTCGCAAATTGAGAATGAAAGTGTCTACTGACTTGATCGGTATGAGGATGTAAGCGATATGTCAGGATGCTGGCACAATACTTAGAGTATCGACATTTTGCTTGCTCACGTCCTGCTCGCATCGGTCGTAAATTCAGCGCAATTTACTGCTGAAAATGGTGATCCTCTATCTATGGGGTAGTGTTTGCGGCCAAGCGAATGTCACCGCAATGTCACGACCCAGCGACTTGTCAGCCCTAGTCGGCGGTGACTTCTGGACGGAAGGTTGATTCTGTTCTAATTTCGTGCCAGTCAGGGGCATTCACGTGGTGCGACGCGATACCTGATTCCATTTCTGGCGACCTGGTCTCTTCACAGGCTACCACCACGGCCTCTGCGCCGTCTTCCCTCCAACCACAGCTACAATACAGCTTGAAGCGTGTCAACTGGGCTGAAAAGTCCTCAATGCGTACATAGGCCTTCATCGTAATCAAGCAGCACCACCAATCGACCTCGGAGTTATGAACAACATCCTTTTGCTCCCTGTTCTCAATACGTCCCGGACGCAGGGCTTAATTCCTTTCAACTTCCACATTCTGCGAGACGACATTCAGCTGGACGGCTACCAACTGTACGCAGTGGAGAAATGGATTGTCGATCGCAAACGGACGCTACCCGTTCTGACTGTATACACCGGACACCCAGAACACACTATCCCTGTCGTTTCACTTGCCCCAGAGAGCGCGGAGGAATGGGACAAGGCTATCCATTACCTGAGGCGCGATGGTGCGAGACCGAAGCAAACACCGCATGGAATCATCATGAATACGTCTCTTGCGGGGTTTCGGAGCGACTTTACGATTGTGTATATTCCTGGGGGATACTTTGGCGCGGTTAAGGATCAGTTGTATACGAACATCAATTTACTAAGGATGGGGTGCTCTGGGAGAAGCGCGTTGACATTGGAGGAACCGAGGTATGTTGTGCTTTTCCTTTGTTGTTTTGGGTTGGGTTTGGCCGAACTGCGTTGTTAGTGATACGACGAAGGATCGGTTTATCTCAATGTATCACTTGCCAGAGTTTTCGGTGACCGACGCTCCCTTGCCACAAGCATCAAGTCCCTCACGGCCGAAACCAAAGAACCAGCGAACCGCTGTTAATGTCCTTGAAGTCTACAACACTCTCAATCCTCATCATGCCTCGGCATCTCCTCTGACTTCTCCAGGCCGTTTAATGAACAGTTCTGCGACCATCAAGACGAAGGACAAGCTGGTGTTTAACAAGACTGTGCTGGAATTGGTCAAGTTTATCCAGAGTGCGCTGGCCATCTTTGGCATGTATGACACTCGCGACGACGGCGCTACCCAGTCATCCAATACCCCGAAATCCCACAACAGTAGCTCGTCGCCGCTCTTGTTCGATGGTTTGCTATGCGATGTTTCTGTCGAGGGAATTCAGCGGTGGACAATTGAGATTGGAGAGCCGTGTGCGAATGTCGAGGTGTGTCTTGTTCGCGTTTCATTACTTTGTCTCAAGCTCACCGTTACGTTGAAGCCGATGGAACGAGTCGCCGACCCTAGCATCGTGTCTGCGCTTCTGAGCATGGTGTTAGCAACTCGTAACAAGCTTGCCGCCCTGGGCTACTCTCATGTAAGTGTCGCGTCTTTAGCCTCGTGCATCACAAATATGTCTTCTTCTCCCCTACCTCGCGACGACCACGCGTACTGCGCCGATGCCTTAAAGGCTCCCCCGAGCGTAGTCGTATGTTCATCTCCACTAACACCTACCAATGGCTCAGATGAACACTCTGACTTATATCTGCGCCGCTCTTTTCTTGGGTCTCTTTCTACGCATGTTGCTTCGTATCGTGGATCTCATCATTTACATCTCTGTTCTCGCCCTCCTTGCTAGCTTGTTTTTATGATCATCTCTCCATGTGCTCTTTTCATTCCTTCCCTTGCAATGGACCACGGTAGCTAACTCTCTTTCACTTAGGTACCCAAGGATCCCTTCCTCCACCCAAAGGACTTTCTCCTTACACTTGGGATCTATGTACTTGGAAGTGGATCAGGAGCCCTTACGTCCCCGAGCTCAGCATCAACCTTAACTTTCCACTCTCCCAGTTATTCGCAAACACAAATACATTTTGCGACTGCCAATTTTCCTGTATCGATGCCTCCACCCCGTCCAGGTCATCATCGTTCCCTTTCCAACCTCACACTCCCTTCTACGGGATTTAACTCTGGTTCTGCCCGTTCACAAGCTTTATCCCACCACCCCGATCATAGTTCGATCAGTTTCATTCCTACGTCGGCGAATACTAGCAAGAAGAATTTACTTTCTGCGCCGTTGGTTATTACGCACCTTTCACGCTCGATCTTGATATCTATAACGTCGGTGTATGAATCGAAGATTGGACCGAGTGGGGATGGGAATGTGAAAGGGAGAAGAGCGCTTAGTGGGGATGGAGGGAAGGTGAGGAAGACGTTGAAGAGTAAGCTTGGGGATATTGGGAATGCGGTTGGGGTTGGTGACAAGGATAAAGATCGGGAGAGGGAGAGTGATAGGGAGATGGAAGCTCGTGGTGCGATGAGTGAGGGTGAAGGCGACAGAGTGGAGACCAAGGAACGCGTTTTCGCTGGGATAGCCCCGACGCATATCCTCAGTGGGCTTGGAAGTTTAGGAAGTGGGATCGGGAATCTGGCCAGTGGGATTGGGCTGGGCTTGGGCTTGCCCGGGAGTGGAGGGTCGAACCAGTGCAGTGCAGCGCTGCTTGTGGAAACTCTAACTGACTTGAGTGTCTTTGTGGAAGCGATTGTTCCTTCGGGGGAGAGGGAAAGCCGACTGAGGGATCGGAAGAGGGAGAAGGAGAGGACGAAGATTAGGAAGCAGGAAAAGTCGGATGATGAAAGGGAGGGGAAACAGAGTCTTGATGGGATTGGGGATGGAGGAAGGCATGGTTTGAGGAGTCGAGTCGGCGTGGGGAGAGGGAGACATGGCCGCGCGAAGGAGAGGGATGGGTCCAAAGATGATGGAGGTTTACGAGGCGTTGCGGGCTCGGTTGTTGCGTTGTGGAGCGGACGAGTCTCGGAGATGGTTAAGCTGCGAGAGTTCATTGAACAGTCGCAGTGTACTTCGAAACCGGGGGCGGGTACGGAGTCTGATGCTACTGTTCTCAAGGATCGGGGTGGGGAGAAGAAGAAGCGTCGCGAAAGCGATAAAGGGAAGTGGCCAGATCGCTGGGCCCTCGGAGTAGCAAGTGACGGCGACGTTGAGAGGGTGGATAGTCCGACGCTGCAGCGCGCACGTTCGGGTGATGGACATCGCTCCACGGAGGACGAGAGTGACAACGTCCTCGTCCCGAATCGTCCGAGAGAACGGCCTACTTCTATCGGTAGTGGGTGGAGTGGCGTCCGTGACAAACTTGGTTCATGGCAAGTAGATTTCGTTCCATGATGTTTGTCTAGTTGAACTGACTCTCTGTGCAGGCGGCAAATAGCTGAACAGCATTCTAAACGGAAGAAAGAGGATATACACCAGTTGCGAGACGGTACTAGGTCTAGTACCGAGGTCGTTGGGCAAAGTTCGGCACTCGCAACAGGATATCTGACTCCTCCAAGAAGCCTCCATGGTGGTCGTACGCAAAGCCCTACCCTTTATCCTTTCCTATATCACGGGTTCGCCGGATCACCTCTCCGTCAATAACCATCTCACTTATTATTTTATGTAGCGACGACGACGACCTACTAAGCAGTGGCCAAGTTTCCCCCGTTTGTGAGTTACATCGCTTTTTCCCATTGTCCTCTTATTTACCATCTTCAAAATTAGCTGATCGACCCGACGCAAATCCGTTCCACAATTTCAACACACCAAGCAAGACTGGTTTAACGTCTCATGGCCCCTCGGCTACTAACTCTTCTTTAAACCTCTTCGTTAATACCAACGCTGCGTCGCTAGGTGCTATACCTCTTGGAGAGAAGAGCAGTAGCGTTCCTGGAGCTGGTATCAGTGATTACGACAAGAAAGTCCAAGCTTTCGATGAACATGCCAAGAAACGACCTTGGGGAAAACGACCAGTTCAATCCCGAGTAATTAGCTGGTCAGATCCGCTGAGTGCTCGCGGCGTAGTCGACCTCGATGAAGACGAAGACACACCAGATGCTCTGTTGGTTGACGACGCGAGCGGCACAGACAGTGATGATGACGAGACGGATAGATTGGATGCGAATGCAGGTGTCAAGAAGAGAAAGTATCGAAGGCGAAACAACTCTGTCGGAGCCGATGTTTTCGCAGCTACGGGAAGTGCAGATGAAGACGATTTCTTGGAGAAATCACCCAAACAACGGAGACTCCGTCGTGACATGATACGGTTCGTCCTTCTCTCTCTCGATTCCTTATTCATTGAATGATAACCAATGATATCTATCCCTGCACCCAGGCGTCGCAGCTTCCACGATCTTGATTCATTCCGACATATGCGAGTTCTTGCTCCAGATCAAATGAGAATTGACGTCGAGCTGAGTGGCCAATACCTCATCATGTCTCGAAGGGAAGAGCATCTCTCCAACGTCGTCAAGTGCCTAGAGGTTTGTTAACTTTTCTCACCCTCCCTCGTCGCCGACAATCTCATCAAACTTGGCCCGCAGATACTGTCCACCCAGCTTTCGTCCACCAATGCATCCCTGCGGTCTGACTACCAAGATCATCTAACCTTTCTCTCCGACCTGGAGTCGTACACTAAGATTCTGGCTTCGCTCGAGGCTTCCCGCGCCCAATGTTCGGTATCCACGCAAGAAACGAACACACTCTACTATGAAGCAGAGCAATTTCGATTACATGAGATGTGGAGAACGGCTAGTGTACCTCGCAGAAAGGTACTTGCGATGAGAGAAAAGGTGTTTGGAGCAGGTGGGAGGAGAAGACTCAAGCAAGGTGTACATGGTGCGCATGGCAAGTTCGACCGAGTGCAATGGAGGCTTGATGGGGGAGAGCGCTTGGTCGATGCGTTGGGGCGCACGGAGAGCGAAGCTGAGGAAGAAATGGCTATAGAGCAGGACGAAGGAAATCGTCCCATCGCCGATGGGGAGTCACCTGCAGAGTCTGGTGCGAAGGATGTGATTGAAGAGGAGACAGATGCAGTTGAGCACCCGACTATCAAGCCGATGTGGTTACTCCAGTTCTTCACCAACTGGGGAGCTAGATGGGGCGCGGTCGCCTCTACGGCAGTGCCCCCTCAAATGATCGATCGAGAGAATTCAGGAAGCGATTCGAGTCGGTCAAAGGACGCAGCTACCAATGCAGACCCACCTGACAATGCGATGGCAGAGACAAGAACGACCTCTCCGACCCCCTCATGACCTGATGCTGTGAATATATCCTCCTTATATTTATTGGTTACCCATTTCACAATACCCGTCTGGTTCACTCTGGGGATCCTCGGACCATCAATATGAACTTGTTTATGGACTTTTACCTCAGTGTTGCCTTTTCGATTCTCTCTTGATCGCTTCAAGCCTTCAGATCTGTCCGGCGAGCATATTCTCTCCGATCGACATCTTTCGTCCGCTCGGCGAGCTTTGAGTTTGAGGACCGTGCTGTTAGTTCATTTTTGCCCGATTTCATTCCTATCTTCGCACTCCTCGGCCTGAAGGGAGCAGTGAGTTTGTATTGCATCCACCACCATGTTTGTATGCCAGTGTCTACTACCGCGTTATCCACTTGTAAATCTGCGAGAGGTCCCCCAAACTACTGATTCGCATCTGCACACCGCCATGTTTACGAGAACGTACATTAAAAGTCTGAACTCCCTTACAATTGCCTCTTTCTGAACATTACTCTTACATCCTTGTCAACCACTATGGATTGATTGAACCATTTGGTGGGTGGGATCTCGTTCTCAAGCTTGACATCATAGTTGAGCAGGACATGTGCGAACATGGCCTTCAATTCGTTCGCCGCAAAGAATCTGTTGTTATAAAAGCGATGGACGACTGGATATAAATGCGAATGCTCATCTCGACTCACCTTCCAGGACACGCATGGCGCCCATGACCGAAGATAACGTATTCTGGGCTCGTATTCACGACTTGATGACTCGTCGATTCACCTTCCAATTCACGCAAATCAGAAAAACGGAACCCGTCAAATTCTAAGGCTTTGACGTAGTTCTCTTCTCTGTGGTGAATATCCCAACCAGCACATGCAACGAAGGTACCTTGGGGAAGGTGTGTTCCGTCGGAGAAGGTGAAGCCTTCAGGCTTGCGGACTATACGTCCCATGGTGACTGGCATAAGTGACGTGAGGCAATTGATTCCATGAATGTGTTCGCAGAAACTCACGAGAACTCAGGCCTTCCCATCGGATACATTCACGGAGGAAGCTGTCCAACTTGCGTAGCTTTCCCATGGCAGCCTTCGACCATCCTTCTTTCCCTATAACGGATTCAACTTCCCTTCGAAGAGGCTCGATATATTCAGGTCGTCCGGCAAGCTGGACAAGGGCTTGGGTGAATGTCTAATTATCGAGTCAGCTCAGAGCATATATGCGCGCCGCCATTCTTACATTCGAGGAGGTGTGAATCGCCGCGAAATTTACCAGCAAGATTCTCTTTATGTAGGCAGATACATTCCTTTCCTGCTCAGGAGCAGCATCAAACAACCAAGTTATTAAATCGTTCTAAACCACATTTATCAGAAAAGAAGTCAGGATTGATATCGCGGAATTGCGCCAACGCACAGGTCTATCCTCTCTGTCAGCACCCAGCTCGGTATCTTCTCTCATGCGCTGAGTAATGAGTCGTTCAAGGTGCTTCTTGGTCCTCTTGATAGCCTTAGGCATGGGTGAGAGAAGTGGCCCTATAATTCTAGGGCGATGTTGATCTTGTGCATAGGCATATGGGGAATTGTAGAACCGACTCACGGCCGTAAAATGAGAGGGATGGTACTGAGAAAGAGGCCAGTTAAAAAGACTTGGATAGTGAATTTGATGTTGAGGTCCAAATAGTCTGGGTCACGACCTGCATGGTTGATGTTCAGTAGGTGTCCAAACGGAAGAGAGTAAATCACTGACATAACGGCAGCCCGACAAAAAGACGATTGCTTGTCCTCGCCACGACTTGCATGGCGGCATTCAGAGCTGGAATAGATACCCAGTCTTAGGTGCTTGATTAGTGAGTATCGAAATTCGGTAGCAGAGCCCACGTACCTTCGGACTTTGGTATATTGTCGTGGAACGCTGCATCGATCTCATCCCTAACGTCAGAGAATCTGGCAGCAAGATTCCGCGTAAGGGGGGACCTAACGACATCCACGTGGTAATGACTGCGACTGACGTCCTTTCCCAAGGTGTACCGCGTCTGTATCGACTACAGGCCAGCAAGTTATCTGGGTATGTTTCGGAGTAGAAGGTCATGGGGACGGAGATACCTACTTCGCCTACAGCATCGTAGAATGATAATTCGTCGTCACGAGCCTGGCGAATATCGTTTATCAAGCTTTTCTTGGTCAGGACTACCATCCATTTGTCTACGGTTGGGACCCTGAAAGCCGCGGGTTGGTACTTTTGAATTCCCTCCTGGATCATATCATGCCCATGGCGGAGGAATCGATAAGCCCCCAGGAAAGAGGAAAGCCTTCCGGTTTCACCGATAGCAGGAATGCCGCTAAGCTGACGCGATAACAAGTGTAAGCGACATAGAAATCCTGTAAGTGGGAGAAATACATTGGGGGTTGTATAGTCCAGCCACTTGTTCACAAGGAAAGCAGTAGCCAAGAATGTCGCAAACGTAGCAATATATGGACTGCTGTCCATGACGATGAGGACAATGAAGCGAAGCTTGGGCAATTCAAGTTACATCCATTGTAATTCGTGACCTAGTTTCTTTTAAGCTCAGGTCACAAGGAGAAAAGGACTGAAGAGGTCCGACGGTGAGAATTACCCTCCAGGCACTCCACTGAGTGTCACGCTTAATCAGAGCTTTTGCGTGGGATGACAGTGACACACCTTCTGGATGTTATGGATGGCCCCAATGTAATGGGAAGAGGAGATTTAGCATAGGGCTACCACGTCAGCGGACTCGCTCAGCCATTGTGGTGTCCTTTAAAACAGCGTACGCCGTACGCTGCACTGCTATTGTCTTGAGCGACCTTGTTCGCGTGGGTCAGACCCTCCACAATTCAACACCTGGGATTTTGTCAGCTTTCTGGCTTGTGAATGTGGAGAGTCGTGGATGGCATGGGAGGCTTGCTTGCGTTCCGTCGGAACAATCAAGCGAGATGGGTGGAAAATAGTTCTACCGAAACAGAGAATGAGACTTGGAAGTTTGAAAATTTGAGGACCAAACTAGGAAGTATTTCACACCCGAGTGCATTCATATGTTGAGGGCATGTATAACTTTAGTCTTTTACATGAATAGTATACTGGAGAACTCGTCAGACTTGATGGCAGCTCAAAGGACCACGGACTTACAAGGATTGACAATGCAAAGATAAGCCTAAGACTCACATAAGCCACGGACCGGCGTAGGCTCGTTGTACGAGCAGTACCCGCCTCTATGACAAGAGGATGACAATCGATGATCCTCTTAGAATAATAATATAGGACCGACGCGCCAAACGGTGCTCGTTTGGTGCTTCATACTAGTAGATAAGTATCGGCGAGAAAGGGAAAGAAGATTCTTCCTTGTGCTTGAGCTGCTATCGTCTATGAAACTTTTCTTCATCCTCGGCTATGTAGAAGGTTGGTAGAAGGATATGGGGAAGTGGGTTGGAAGTGGGCGTTATTGTAGAGAGTGATAAGCGCTCGACGCATTTTCCTCCCTTCAAAGACTCAGAGCACTGTCATCCTCTCCGGTCACAGAGGCTGGGACTCGAGCCTACCTCCCCTTTTTCGCGAAGGTCGCCGAATAGGTCTCTTGTGTCAAGACTCTAAACTTCTTTTGCCTGGCCGGCGATAATTGATCATCACAGTGTTCGAAAAGAGCCATTTCCTTGGTCTCCTGGTCCGGGAGCGCTGATTACGCTGCACTCATCAATTATTCGAACCATTTCCACAACCATTCAAGTTGGATTCAAGTCAGCCATCGACACAAGCGTTTTCCCTCAGCGACCGTCGACAAATCAGCGATGACGGAGATCGAAGAGCTTCAGAGAAACCTCTTGGCTCGGAGGTCGCCAGGTCGCGCAAAGGTGGGTATGGTTGATTCCGGATTGTCTTCTTTCTTGCTGTGCAGTGGACCTTGCACTATATTGGCAGGTACTCGCTGAAGGACTCGACGAATCAGCAATATGTATAAGTTTCCTTCCGTGCGTCAATCTACGCCGATTTCTTTGTTTAGGCTGCAATTGGGCTGTATGGTGGATTCATTATCCAGAGTCGCTGTGGTACTGAAGCGTCTCAGACGTAAGACGGTTATATATGAAGGCACAAGTACATTTGTAATGACGTCACGCAATATTGCAGCGCAGCCACTTTACAACAAAAACATTTCGCGAAGTCTACACCGCCCGCTCGCTTGGCCAGCCCCTTTCTTTCCGTTGACGAGGTATAAAAACCCTCCATATTCCTTCCCTCTTCCTCATCACCTTCACCGTTTCTTTGCCCGAGCCGTCTTTGGGGTCTCTCCGTCGCCTCTCCGCTGAATCTAGAGCCGCAGACCTACTTCCGTCCTTCGCGTTGACAGTGCTCAGAGAGATCGTGACCGACACATGCTTCGCTTATGCGTTGTAATTGTGCTCCAGTGGTTGGTAGCTGGTAGAGTGCCTAGAAATCAGTCCGGCGTTGGTCCGAAGTAAATTTAGGCCCTCTTAATTGAGGTGCTCCTACTTTGGGTACTGTATCTATTTAGCAGCGGTATGGTTATGTAGACGACGTCTTGGGCGGGGCCTGTTTATCAGGCCAAGAAGTACGGTACTTCGCAGGCAGCCTCATCGCGTGGTCGACAGGGCGACGACGTTTCTGATGTCGTTTAGCCTGGTCGGTCCGATGGTGTTTGTCTGGGACTGCAAGTGTACTTTCTCTCGTGCAAAGAAATGGTGATTCAAACGGTGGTCATTGCTTTTTTCATTCCCCCATTTCTACCATTTCCAAACGCTCATCAGCGTTGGATCAGCAGCTTTGCCTGCAGGGTGGATGATCCTTGGATAATTTTTTGCCTCTCAACTCGTTCGAGTCCTCTCTCTCTAATGTAGTTTGACTTATTCATAAATCGACCGCTTTCGGTTCCCTCCTAACGTTTTGAAGTCTGAAGTCAAGCTGCGTGTTATACAAAGAATGCAGTGATGATCAGAAGCGTTCTGAGAAGTACATACTGTACGGAATGATCGCTGCGGCTTTCAACCGGAGGACCGCCCAGGGTTTCATGCACTGAGGTGCCACACATTGAACATTTGACCTCCCTCCTCACAAACGCCTGTCCCTAAACATAACTCTTGCATCCTTGTCAACCAATATGAATTCATTAAACCATTTAGTAGGCGGGATTTCTTTCTCGAGCTTCACATCATAGTTGAGGAGGATATGTGCGAACATGGCCTTTAGTTCGTTCGCCGCAAAGAATCTGTTTTTTTTTGTTCACAAAAAACATGTCATGCTGGATAACAAATGCGGACACCAAGTCGACGTACCTTCCAGGACACACATGACGTCCGTGACCAAAGGGGACATATTCTGCACTTGCACTAGTGAATCGATGATGAGTCGATTCACCGTCCAACTGGCGCATATCAAAGAAACGGAAGCCATTGAACTCCGAGGCCTTGACGTGATTATCTTCACTATGATGGATGTCCCATGCGGGACATGCAACGAAAGTACCTTGGGGGAGGTGTGTCCCATCGGAGAACGTGAAGCCTTCGGGCTTGCGCACCACACGAATCATGACGACTGACACAAGTAGAGTAAGGTGAACAAGCTTTGTTGGTCTTTGATTTCCTGAAAGAGCTCGCAAAAACTCACGAGAGCTCAAGCCTTCCCATCGGATGCATTCACGGATGAAACTGTCCAACTTGTGTAGCTTCCCCATGGTAGCTTTTGACCATCCTTCTTGCCCGATAACGGACTCAACTTCCGTTCGAAGAGGCTCGATATACTCAGGTCGTCCAGCAAGCTGGAGAAGGGCTTGTGTGAACGTCTGGTTATTAAGTCAGCTATGGCTAGGAGTGGATTTCCGCGCGTTCATTCTTACATTTGCGGAGGAATGGATGGCCGCGAAATTCACCATCAAAATTCTCTTTACGAACGCGGTAGCATTCTTCTCAAACTCGGGGACATCCGCATCAAGCAGCCAAGTTATTAGGTCATTCTAAAAGCGAGGGTTAGAAAACCAGCTGGAACTTGAAAGTGATAGAGCGGGATTACGCCGACGTACAGGTCTATCCTTCCGGTCAGCACCCAGCTCAGCATCATCCTTCATACGCTGGATAACGAGTGGCTCCAGGTGCCCCTTGGCCCTTTTAAATGTCAAGGGAGAGCAGCGGTCCTATAATTCTACGGTAAAATTATGGATAGGCATGTGTGGAATGATAGAGCCGACTCACGGTCGGAATATGAACGGAATGTTATTGAGGAGAATCGCAACTACCATGACTTCGATAGTGAATTTGATATTGAGTCTGGGTCACGACCTGCACGATCGATATTCAGAACGATTCCTAACGGGACGGTGTGCATATCCCCATAACGGCAATCCGACGAAGAGGCGATTGCTTGTCCTCACCACAATTTGCCTGACGGCCTCCGGCGCTGGAATGGATACCCAGTCTTAGGTGTTCGGTTAGTGATGATCGAAACTTGGCAATAAAGCCAACATACCTTCCGTCTATGGTATATTGTCATTGAACGCTGCAGCGATTTCGTCCTTAACGTCGGAGAACCTGTCCGCAAGGTTACGCGTGAGGGGGAGCTTAACGACATCCGCATGGTAATTGCTGCGAATGACGTCCTTTCCAAGCGTATACCTCGACTGCATTGTCTACATGCCGGCAAATTGTGTGAGTAGGTTTCAGAGTAGTAGATCATGATGGGGAGGCTTACTTCGTTCGCAGCATAGTTGAATGATAATTCGTCTTCTCAAGCCTGGCGGACATCGTTTATCAGGCTTTTCTTGGGCAGGATGTCCATCCATCTGTGAACCGTTGGGACCCTGAAAACTGCGGACTGGTATTTCTGGATTCCCTCCTGGATCATTTCATGTCCGTGGCTGACGAAACGACAAGCACCGATGAAAGAGGAAAGTCGGCCGGTTGGGCCAATGGCAGGGATACTGCTAAGCTGATGAGAGAGCCATAGTCAGTGACACATATCAAATGAGTAATTGGGGAGAAATACATTGGGGTTCGCATAGTCCAGCCACTTGTTGAACAGGAAGGCAGTAGCCAGGAATACTGTGAAGGTAGCAATGTAAGGGTAGTTGTCCATGAAGATGGCGATAATGAAGCGGCCCTTGGGCTCATCAAGTAGGTTAGACTTATATCCAGCGTGGTCCATAGCTGGTGTGTGTTCGTACTCGATGTGGGTGGGTATCGGCCTTAATTTTGCCCTAATTGATTGTATGAAGAACCAGGAAGTCAGTGGGCTCAAATAAGCTCACGAGCACCGTTTTTCGCGAAGGTCTGAGAACCCAATTGGAAGAAACCTATTACTGTGGTTACGAACATGAGTGGAAAGAGCAAACCGACATTCAACGGCCTTATGGTCTAGTAGTATGATTCCTCGTTTGGGCGCTGAGCTGATTCGAGGAGGTCCTGGGTTCAACTCCCAGTGAGGCCCCTCTTTTTGTTCTTCAATTCAAATATACAAGTTGTAGCTATATTTCGGAGCGAGAAGACAGAAAGCTTTTGATGTAGACAGATATTTTCCAAGAAACATAGCAATATATCAAGCAACGGGATATAGAATGGGGAGAAACATCTGCTATACAGTAGGAGGGGAGTGAGTTGGTATACCGAACTCCCAGGCTATAGAACACATGGCTGTAAAAAACACAAAAGGCGGTCAAGTTGCGAGCGACGGATATAGTTATAAGAGGCCAATTGATGGGTGGTTGCAGGGGGTAAGATAAGTGATGGGCCAGTCGGGAGTCGTGGGTTCAATAGGGATACAAAAAGGACAATGTGTTTAAAGAATGTCACGGAGGCTTATTGGAACTTCAGGCTGTAGAAAAAAGGTATGAGTAAGTGATTGCGAAAAGATCCGACGGAGGGACGTACGCATTTAATCCTGGTGTTGGAAAAAGTAGTTAGCGAACGCACCCAGAGTACGACAAACAACCACTCAACTTGTAGAAACATTCTATGGAACGTAGCATTTCGACATCACCGCCAGTAGCAGTGACAAAATTGATCACGACGCCGGCACGCGCGTAGTTGTTAGCGATCGCGGGGGCAACACTAAATAATGATATCAATGAAGAGGACGGAAGACAAATTTTAGGAATCCAACTGACCGATGTGCGTACTCTTCCACGGCCTTGGGCAAGTCTGTCCAAAAGGTTCATTAAGCTAGAAAAATAGTGCGCGCCCAATTCTCTTACCATAGTTGACCACGAGCGGTATTTGAGAGACTTCGGGAGCCTTGACTTGAACATCATAAACGACAAGGACCTTGGTGGTTGGTTGCCTCATAACGATAGAAGACGAGTTTCGGAATTTGTTCAAAGCAGCTAGTTTTGTGCCGGCGTTCATGTCACCATGCTAAAGGGGAGGGATGAGATCGAATATATTCCATCGAGGAAGGAAAAACATACAAGTGGAACCGCTTCCAATCCACGGCTAGCCAACTTGAAGACGACGGAGTCCAAGGCATTCATACCGCCAACATGTACGATTGCTTGTGGGACATCAATATCATCCAACAAATCCGCCAGAGCATCCAACTTCCATTCACGAGCTTGTGCTGTTTCTGCACTTGAAGCACCTCTCCCAGAACCAATAATACCCAGTCCACCGCCTGGAGCAGTAGAATTCGGATCAACTCTCCCTCCACCGGCTGTGAATGCGAGATACAAGTAGTACTGGCGCAACCCGCGAGAACCTTGGCTGCTCTCAGATTGACTAACATTGCCGTCACGCCGAACGAGAACCCTCACAGGCTCTCGGAGTTGAATCGCCGTCGCTAAATTTAGGACATCCTGTGGGACTGTGTTGGAGAAGAGAGCGGTCTGTCTTTCAATCGGCTGTGGTGTAGTGCTCGGTTGTTCGCCTGGATTCGGTGATGGTGCGAGAGAGAATCGACGTCCCTGGGGCTGGAACGGCGATCCTATTGACGGAGATGTGGCGTCGAAGGAAGAGGAGATTGAAGGCTGCTGCTGAATGGTAGGCGTGGACGAACCAGGCGTGGACGAGCTCAAAGGCCGTGATCGCGGAGGAGGAAGCAGCTTGACGATATTAAATACAAATTCGTGAAGGTTCCGCGCAATCAATTGATCCACCTCGTCCAGAACAAGGAAGCGAACTTCGGAGCCAACCAGGCCTCCTGGGGCAGTAAAGAGCGCATGCAACTTTTGGGGAGTGCCGCATATGATGTGGGGCATGCTTTGTTGGAGCAATCGCAATTCTTGCGTGAGATCGCTGTTGGCTGACGTTGCACCGACGCCCAAAGCGGACCGTACACCAATAGGTCCACCAAGGTCTCGAATCATCCGTTGAGCTTGGGTGGCTTGATCAACCGTGGTCGACACCATAACGACTAGTGGCCCTCGGTTCGATGGACGAATGGCCGTATTGACGACAGCAATTTGGATGGCGGGAATGACATACGCAGCAATTCGTTCTTGGGTTGGAGGTGCTTGAGCTATAATGTCCGCTCCTTTCAACAAAAACGGAAGAGCTCGCTGTTGAATTTTATTGGGGGGTCCGACGCTAAGTGCAGGTCAGATACACAAACTCTAGCCGTTAAACTCATGTCATGAAACCTACCCAAATTTACTGAGTGACCGCAACAGTTCAGGTGTCAAAGCAAGTTGATCCCATTTGGTGATCTGAGGGCCCGAATCCCTTTGAGACCCTGATGCAAAGTTGTCCGCCGACAAATCCAAGACCTACAGGCGTCGCATTGAATAACAAAATAAGGGAAACATTTGAAAAAAAAGGTGACGCACCCCAGATGATTCTCGGCGAAGGAGACCCGAAACTGACCTTCGCTTATCTCTGAGAATAGCATCGGGCCTGAGGATGTTGGCTTCAGAGGCCCGCATGGGAGGGAGATCAAGGTTCCCAGCCGACCATGTACGCATGGGTAAGCTGGGCGCACGCGGAGAGGGACGCATATCCGGACGAGTGGGCAACCCATGGCCCAAGACGTTTGACGACGGTAGGATGTGATTAGGAGCAATATCTGGGGGAGATAGGTTTGAAGAGCCTAGGATACGGTCATTAGTCAAGGTTGCGCTTTGTATTTGCTGTGTCTGTAGAGCCAGAAGTTGGCCGACTGAGGTTGTGAGCGTGTTGAGTCGCTGAGAGATCGATGTGATGTCGTCTCCGGGGGGAGACTGATTGGGCGCGATGTTTCCTATGGATGGGCGAGGAGCACCGAGAGATGGGGAGAACGGGCCATTCGATGCGGGAGCAAAGGGATCCTTAAACTCTGGCTGTGCAGACATCCCGAGAGAGCGCTCGACCAGCAAGCTAACTTTGCGGTTGACATCACTCAAGTCGCGTTGGATTGCCGTCGTGGCGTATTCGCATCGTTGAAGGCGCTCCAAAATCCCTCTGATGAGGGGAGATGCCCTGAGCTTTGAGTCCAAGCTGTAGTGATCACTGCCCGCAAATTGGCTAGCTGAATCGAGCGATGACACGGGAGATGCTGAAGTATACACTTGCCCAGCGCCACCTTGAGATGAGTTGCTGTGATTTATGGGGAGGGGTGGTGTGTACGTCTGGCCGCGTGCCTCTTGTTGCATCGACAAAAAGGGCGACGGGGCCGCTTGGTGTCCATTTGTTGGAAACGGACCAGGCGTATCCTCTCCCTCAGGCAAAGACTCCAACACACTGCCCTCTCTAACCCTAGACTCGATACCAGGATACGGCCTCCCGGGGTCGACTTGACGAAGCGACGGGGATCTGCGAATGATGTCGATAGGGACAGGCGAATGACGATTACCACCAAAGTCACTAAGCGACCCTCCTTGCTCGTCTCGCGGCGGACTAGGCGACGACCTGACTGAGCGATAGTCGGACGGTGATACGGAGAAAGACGAGGAAGACATTGAGCTGCGATCCTGGTCGCGGGTTGGTATCTGATGACCAGGTCCTAAACCACTGCCGCCTTCTTCAGTGGCTCGGATTCCGCCAGGGAAGAAAGGCATTGAAGCAGGGTTTAAGGCAGCACTGCGTGCCATTGTGCACGAAGGCAGAAAGGAGATGGCAACTGTTGCTTGAACAATCAAACGGAGGAGATGAACTTGTGTGTTTCGTTTTAGTAAGCGATGGGTCTGTGACATACGGAGGTCGACATGAAAAGTGATGCTCACCAGTGACAGTTGCGACGGAGGTTGTACTAACAGACTGATTCCATGCACCACTATCTACGTTCCGCACCGATGGTAATGGTTGGTTGGAAAGATATGTGTGTGGTGGTGCAAGGCACAGGCAAGTTCAGCTTGGCCGGTTCTAGGTTGAAGTTGTTTGGATATCAGCCGAACAAATTGCAATGGGCATGTACACTAATACAAATCGATACAACAGGGAGCGACTTTACAGCAAACGAGTGTGGTACGTGGCTAAAATGTATACAGCTTATAATACAGTTTTCGCGAAAGAAAATCCAAAGAAACGATGGCGATCTTTGGGAACGGGAGGTGGTGGAGGAGGCTGCGGGGAAAAATACAAATTACTAAGAGGTGCTGGTTGCTGGATCAATACGGTCGGCTGACACTTGACATGTCTGCGCTAGGCATTTTCATGAGCAGCTACATCGCGCGACACAGGCAAACTACGACACCGACTTGTTGACCGCCCGCTTAATGACAGCACCAGCACCAGTTGCAGTTCCTAGCAGCTTGCCACGCTTGGCGAGCTCAGCCTTGCGAACTGTAAAACACAACGAGTTAAGAACAGGAATGCTGTGGAGATCAAACAGGCTACACACAGTTGAGGATGTCTTCTACTTCTGGCAAATCGGCGGGAGTGATAGTGACCTAAACAGCTTTGATCAGAGAAAGCATCCAGCAGGCAGGTAGAGTACAAACAACTAGTTTGCAGCCATTAAGTGTGGAGCCATTCAATTGCAAAGCACTGAGGACGGCGGCCGACCTCGTGAATTCGATAGTGGCATACTGTCTGTCACGCGAAGTCTGCTGAGACGGTTCAATCGCTTGACCGATGGTTACTGCCTGTCCTCGACTGCAACGGAACTGGATGCGAATGATAGTCCCACACTTGTCGAAGTGGTTCTTCATCTGCTCATAGGTCACAGACGGATCGACCTGTTTTACACAGAAGGGATCGCTGTCAGGAGGCGATGTCGCAAAAGTAGTAAACCCGATGATATACTCACATTGCCAACATAGACATAGGACCAGGCTGCCTTTCTGATCTTCTTCCGGACGCCCTCATCCTTGATGGACAATTTCTTCTTCGCCATGTGGATGGACATTTCCTTGGAGATTCCAACCTTGCTGGAGCGCACCCGTTTCCCATGAGTAGCCTGCTTCCTGAGACTCGCCTTCTTGCGCATCATGTCCGTCTTGCCAGCAGTGTCGGACGCGCCCTATGTGCGGTGTTTGTTTAGTTCGATCCTCCTTTTTATCGCGCGTGTTTGACGCACCTTTTCGAGAGCAACAGATGGCTTCACTTGCGAAGCCTGAGGCTTTGCTTCGGCTTGCATCTGACGCGCTCGAGATCGGGTAGTAGGCATGTTCGTTTTCGTTTTCGTTATCGAGGTGTCCTTGGTCTACGAATATGCGAATCCGTCAGGAAAGAGAGTAGCGAGCTGTTCGGGGTCAACGTTGGTTCTGGTGGCATGAAAGGGATTTTATAGGTGATTGTGGTGACTTTTGTTCCGGTCAATGCAATAGTCGGTGGTCAATGAACGATGCCACCGCCCTTTTGAGGCAATGGAGGGCTACCCGTGGACCCAGCAGCTGGTTAGGTATCCAAGAGGAGTTGGCGGTGGCCCGTTGCTTATTTGGCAGAACAAAAGAGTGAGTGTGGTTGGCCCTGATCGACTTGTCGTTCATTGAGCATCGTGGCTCAAAGTCAAGAGGAAATGGTCCTGCACCGCCACTCGGGGACAATGGAGATGAAATGTTGCATGGGCGCTTAGCACTCCGTCATATTTTTTTCGAACAAGTCACCCGCAACGGAACGACAATGAGCGTCCCGTCTTCTTACCGTGCAGTTCTTCGTGAACTCAGCAAGTCAGTGAGCAACATCTCTTCATTTACTTGAACGCCACTCATCATGTTTTCCCCTAGTCCATTACTCCAGGCAAGGTCAACCCAGCCTTGAAGTCGAGCTTTCGTGTCATCTTTGAGAAGTACCGCACGACAAAGGACACAAGGGCACTCGATCGTGACATAGAGAATGCCACCATGTTTATGAAGTCACGGCGAGAGCACAAGGTCACTCACACCGGTCTTCTTGTCCTCATTTCAATGTGCTGACCCGTTACGCTTCACAGAGACTGCTGGACCGTTACAACCCCCTTATCGACCTCACGGATGAGGAAAGGATAGAGGCTACGGCACGACGGGTCGGGCTGAACATGCCTGCGACGCCCAAGGCCGAAGAGTGATGCCGTCTCTTTTTACCCGTTTCAAAACGATGGACTACGCGTTGTGTTATACCCTGCGACCTCTCTAACACCGGGCAATGGGCATCGCTAGTGACTGCACAGTCAGAGCGACGACATCCCTTTCCAAAACCTCCTGGTCTTCGTATGTCCATCATATGTATGACCTTACCAGTACAGCCGACATCATATTAATAAGAACAGGCGTGTTTCTCCGACGCACTACCACGCGCCCTTGTTCACCTGGGGTTTGGGCATCCCTCGCACCTGCTCGCTCCCAAGGACACGACTACGGTACCATAGGGCCGACCTGAGGGGTGGTGACCTGGTGAGACCTGATATCTCCAGAAATTCTCCGTCCAAAATTAGCTTCCGTTGACGGTTCTCTGGAGTTGGGAACGTCGGATCATATCAACTAGACGAGCACGTTCAAACCAAGGCCCTGACAAAAGTCTGGGGGCTGGGGAATCGACTGAAAGCTTGATAATCGTACGATAAATCATTGGATGCGTCAAAAGTGGCTTCGTGTAAGGGTAGAAGAGCGTGCCAGGCGATGCAGCTGTTCACGCGCTCACGTTTGTGGATGTAGATAGACAAAATGAGCCAACGTTCGTTTTTTTGGGTTACTGGATATTGTTATTATATTGGGGATGGAAGTAGTTCCGTAACTGCTGCGCCACCCAGAGTTGAGCCCGAAGTTGCGAGTGTTTCCCCAAATCAACTCCTTTTACTTCTTCCTTCATCACCACCACCACCTCCTCCTCCTCCTCGTTGCGGCCACCTGGCTTCATAATCGACGTATTCCGCAGCCGCCTCGACGTGCTGCCAGTGCTGCCGCAACACCTCGAAACACTCAGCGGCGACCGCTTTCAATGAATTCCTTGACATATCTGTCACGCCAATTCGATGTACTTGCCTCAGCCAAGACCCCACCGTCCACACCGACATCCTCCAAATCCGCATTCATTGACGATTCTCATATAAACGATTCGCAACCTCTCAAGCGGACTTGGTCTACGAAATCATTCTTCTTCCCCCCGCCGCGGAGGCAGACACCGAGAAGCTCACCACCAAAACGCTCTCATTCATCACCATCCGTCACGACGTTCGCCTCGCACCACCAGAACAGAGCGTCATCTTCGACGGCCGCCCCGAAGACTCTGCAAAGCAAGGCACCATGCATACCCAGTTTACAGGCCGTGGTACGCCGTATATTCTTCATCCGGGTGTTTGTCATGGCTTGGGACGCACTCTGTTCGACATACGCTTCGCTCTCGGCGCAGTTTCGCTGGTGGTGGAAGTCGGAATCTTCTTTCCTTATCCAAGTATCGACGGAGGTCTCCAAGAAGGGAAAGGAGAAGGAAGTCATTCCTGATGTGATCGTCGAAGAACCCATGGAGGAAGACACGACGACACCCCTTGTGTCGTCTCCCAATGCACCTGCGCTTCTTAACCGACATCATACAGATCCTCTGGCACTCCCTTCAAATTCCCTATTGCATTACAACCCACCCCCGACCCCTCCGAACGAGTCAAGAAGCGGATCGCGTTCACCTACCCCCGTTCTCCATTCACGTAAACCGCTGAAGACTCTTGTACTCGATTTAGACGAGACTCTCATTCACTCTACATCCCGTCCAATGCCTCTGAACAGCAGCGCATCTGGTTTCTTTGGATTCAGCAATATTGGAAATCGCAACATCGATGCCGGTCACACTGTGGAGGTTATCCTTGGTGGAAAGAGGACTGTATATCATGTTTATAAGCGGCCTTTTGTTGATTTCTTCTTACGAACGGTGCGTTGAGTTAAACTCTACAAACTCGATTCCTGCCTCATCACGGACGTCTCAAGGTTTCTAGTTGGTACACCTTGGTGATTTTCACGGCTTCGATGCGAGAGTATGCCGATCCGGTGATAGATTGGCTGGACGCCGGTCGTGGTATCTTGGGACAACGTCTATTCCGAGATGTATGTTCCATTCCTCTGTCTCGTCGTCATTGATATCAATGATGCGCCCGTAGTCATGCACTCTACTCGATAATGGACAATACACGAAGAACTTGACTATCGTCGACGAGGACCTATCCCGTGTCTGCCTCATCGATAATTCGCCTATCAGTTACCGTATCAACGAAGGTGTGTACATATCCATCAGCACCCTACGAAACACGCTTTCCCATTTACGTGACCGTTACGCTCTATTGATCCCGTTTGCTGATAACTATCATAGCCAACGGTATTCCTATAGAAGGCTGGACAAGTGACCCATCAGATGAGGCGTTACTCGATCTCCTACCAGTCCTAGACTCTTTGCGGTTCACATCCGATGTCAGACGCGTGCTTGGCCTACGTTCCGCCGGGGTTAACATGATGATCCATTCATAGCCCTTACGATCTGTTAGACCAGGTGGTTCGACACGTTCCCAATTCCACCCAATGCGTTCTTCCCCCTCTGGCCTCCCACATAGATCTACATTTCCCTTTCTTGGGCTTTGATTTTTATCGCCATCTGCGTTTTAACGGACTGACAACTATATATTCCTAATCACCCCACTCCCGTACGCGTCTTTTCAAACGCTGCGTCTTGGGTCCCGTCGTCGTCCTCGCCTCTCACAATCGATCCAAGATACCATCATTGCATTATCCATCTACCCAAACCAACAACATCTGCTTTGCTACGTACATGGTCAGACCGTTGCTCGTTGTCTGTTCCCAGTGTTTCGCTCCGAAGCTCAAGTTACTTTATACTCCACAAGCCTCCCCAATGTATACTAGTCTTTCCGCACATATTCGCCGAATTTGTTATGAATGTGATGATTTCGAATCGTTGCCTGTTGAGAAGGGAGGATTAGGCTGGTGGTGGGATGGATCTGGATGATGCACGACGCACCCAGTAGAATAGGTGCTTCATTGTCCGTGTTGGGCCGTCTTTCTTGAGGTCTGAGTAAATCTCTGGAGTCCGAAAGCAGTCTCCGGAGGCGCGATTGACTAGCCCGAATATCCATCGCTTCCCATTCGTCAGGCAGAACGCCATGTATACAGCTCTGAAATGTGCGCACAAGTGAGAGTTTATGAGGATCGGGATGAGACTGAGGATGGAGAGGGTTTGCAACTTACACATGTGTTGCAGATGCCATCCTACAATCAACGCGTCAGCACCCAACCGTGAAGTCTGACGCAAGCCAGGGGAAGTAGCTTTACAGTACTAAACATTTCGCAACGGCCTGCGGTATGAACTTGTCCAGTGCCTTCTTCTGGTTCATCGCCTCAAGAACGAGTATCGTCTCCTTCGAATCAGCGTAGTAACACTCCACGCTTGTCGTACGCAGTTCGCCTTTTGCATAAGCTACCACGTTAGTTGGTCATACCACCACAACCACAACCAAAAAGACAGAGGGGGGCTTAGCGTCACGGTAAATCCCAAATTTCACACCGGAAATCACTCACCTTTATTCCTATCCTCCGGTTCGTCCGTAGCATAGTCGGGATGATGAGATAAGAGGGTGGTGTACTTCTCGAAATCGATTCGTGCGGTTTTGTCTATTTCACAGAGGAGGATGTTGGGTTGGAGGATGAGGTGGATGCGGAGTTGGTTGCAGATGTCGGTTAATTCGAGGAGCCAGCGGTTGACTAGCATGCGACCGCCGACTTCGTCCTGAATGGTGTGTGATAATTAATGCATGGTCGAGGAGATGGGGGATGGGGGAAAACTCACCATGGTATCTGGGTGAAAGGTATATTTGACCAAAGAATATTTAATTTTATTCTGGGCTAGCAGACGTTCGAAAGCGTTCTTGAACGCTGGTTGCATGGCATTGTCGAACGCCTCCAGAAGGCCGTCGACGACCTTGATAGAACGAATACCAAGATGTCTGATATCCGCTTCGTTGACAGTATAGAAAGACGCATGCTATAATGACATACAACACTTGTCAGGAGTGGGCTTGAACAAGGAAGTAACCAGCATGGCAAGTAATGTTAACGGCGTACCCTGATCACCCGACCAGGATTCTGCTCACGAAATTCCTCAATATCCGACACCTTTCTCGTGGTCCTCTCGACCATCTGAGAAAGCTGTTCGATCTCCTTATAATCTGCGAGATCCTCGTTGGCTAGAAGATGTCGAATGTCATTTAGTTTCTCCTTCAGTTCGCGGATGGTATTGGTATCGGCTTGATCGAGACTAGCGAGTGCTTTGGCCTCGTCGAGCGGTTCGGGGAGTTTCGCTGGTTCACCCATGGCCATGGGTTGGGGGTATGTAAAGAGGAGAAGGAGAAGATGTGGACAATGAGGCTACTGTGGGTTCCTTCATAACAATGGCAATGACCATAGACGCTGTGGCGGGGTTGTAAAACGGGCGTTTCTCCCATAGCAAATTGTGGTAAAAGGTAACGAATGATGAGCAGAATACATTGTGCAAGTAACTATAACGGCTTGGCATCATCCAAATTATTGTAAAGCCTCGAGAGGGACGATGGATGAGGAATGGATGATGGGGGTGTAATAATGTAATAGATGTACAGAACTGAGGAAAAGGCAAGATGACGACGACGGAGAGTGCAGCAGAACCAGACAATAACCCAAGGAAGAGGCGAACTACATAGCAAGCTGAGCTTGGAGCTCCCGAAGCTCGGCGTCCTCGTCTGTTTCCGCTGGGGCTCGTTGCTGGGCTACAGGAGGGTGTGGTCAGGAGGGTGCGGCGTTTAGGGACTCCAAGGTGAAAGACCTACGTTGGGCAACCTTGTTCGCGCCTGCTGGTGTGTGCACCGGGACATGCTCTGCGCCCATCAACCGTTCGTTCAGCTGGTCTTGTTCCAGTTCCTCCAGCTCGGCCTTCAGCTCATCCTGGAATGTCCAGTCAGCATGGAAGTAGCATCATAGAAAGGAGATCCAATACGCACATCATCCATTTGGATACCACCATACATAGGATTTGAGATAGCCTCTGCAACTTCATTCGCGAGTTCTCTCTGTTCAGCGACCTGGGCCATTTGTTCATCGACTTTAGCCATTGTACTGCCAAATGTGCATCCGCAGCGACCGAGTCAGTTAGACCAATATTGATGCATAATATAGATATGACCCACAGATCGCCGTGTATGTGCTTCAACGCTGTGGACGCCTTCTTCATTGCAGCCATTGTCTCAGCGTTCAGATTCGCCGACTCTAGGGTATTGACTTGCATCTCAAGCTGTAGCCGCGTGCCCGACAGTCGGTCTAGCTCTTGCTCAGCAGCCTTCTTTCGACGAAGTGCATTCGTGGCCACTAGAGACATGAAACACAAACGGAAGACATTAGCCTGACATTGAAGTCAGATGAGAAGGGGTATAGGAATGGACGTCCAGACCCTCCACCGCGAGATGGAACCGAGAACGCACCAGCTTTATTGGTCACTGCGTTCGTTCGTGCAGTATTAAGCTCAGTATCAATCTTCTTCTGCAAGTACTCCTCTTTCTTCTCTATCATTTGCAGTTGCTGCCGCAGCGTGACAATCGCATCCCTCGCTGACTGCTTTGGATCCTTGCGGGAGCCGAAGTAGCTCATGAAACTAGCCATCATATCGAGTCTTCTCTATACAGTGCGCAATGGGTCGTGAATTCAGTCGTCGATGTTGGTTGTAGATGGTTGAGAGGGAAAGGTGGAGGTGTGCTCGTAGTAGCTTGAACCAAAGGCAAAGCTAAGATGCAACCCGATAAGGACATAGGCGCTTACATCTACGACACGACGACTTGACAGCACCTCAAAGGCTCAAATACATACGGCTTGATCAAGAGGACGTGGTTCTTGGACGAATCAAAGGGTGAGCAAATACCGATATTGCTCTTTCTACAGCAAAGAAATAATCTACGTGGGCACAGAATATACCATTAATAAGATCTCTACGGGGGCGCAAGTTAAGTATCATCATTGGTCCTTCTTCTCGTCAGTGTCATCACTGTAGGAAAGAGTTCAGTAAACAGAGATGCGTAAGGGGAAGCTGAGGTATTTCTTACCCTTCCTCGCCATCGCTACGATCGTCCGAGGCTCCCGAAGTTCCCGTCAAAACTCTGTACACGATTCTAAGGATCATATAGAACCAGATTATTTGTAGTATCTGGTTCGTGGGGGTTAGCCTTGCGAGCCAAGCAGATATTTTCAAGCGAACACACCTGTAGAGCAACGAGCATGACAACGAAAGCAATCCAATTATCCCGCGTGAGGAAGTATCCTTCCGAAGGGGCCCATTTGAAAGGAATGAGCCTCGGGCAATCTAAGTATGTTGAAATGATAACAAGGATAAAGAGAGCATGACGTGTCACGGCCCATGATATAACATAGAAGCCAAAGATGCAGTCGGTGAGCGTTTGACTGATGTGAAGGTAGAGGGTCATCTTTGCGAGCTAACGGGATTTCAACGCCGAGTCAATATTAGTCGACGCAGCGGGAAAATCAAGCTCACTGGCAAGAAGATGTCACACCAATCCATCAATACCATTATCAGGCATCCAACCCGAGTGAAGTTATAGAAGTAACTGAGTCCCATGAGGGCGACGGTGATAACATGGTGGGTCATCATTTGGACATGGTCTGAGCGACGTTCTTCAGCATTGATGATGAATATCTGGTGGGTGTAGAAGGCTGTTTGCGTGATGTAGTAGAATTTGAGGGGGGCTGCGAGAGGTGTGTGGGGATAATCGACCCAAAGGTCCGACAAGTCGGAAAGTCGCGTTGGCAGGTTGCAGTGAACGTACTAGAGTCGGACAGTCAGTATTGGGGAAGCGAGGCACGAGCTGGATTGAACGCACCAAGCCGAATGACCATTGCAGGGTATAATAAATCACAGACCAGCCTTGCTCTGCGAACCTGAGGACACTCCGGTTGACTTGCTTCAGTTCCTTGGTGGTATAGTGCACCCCGTTTGCTTTGCCGTTTCCATTCGCGTGAGCGGCGTCCCCATTGCTCTTAGCCGACCCGTTCAGCTTGGCGACCTGCTTTTGCCGTTTCTGTGCGTCCAAGTCCTTCATTAACTTCCAACGGGCGAATGGCTCGAAAGCAAAAACGCGAATAACGTCGCGTAGAATGGCCATGACAGCCATACAAGTGATAAGAAAACATATGTCCTTCGGACCCGTGCCATAGTACGCAGAGCTTGGCCAGGAATCCACATTTGTCGGGGTATCTGTTGGGTATTGAAGGGTAAAGAACGGAGCCATAAAGGAGGGGAACCGTTTGAGAATGTTCATCGTTGACGTTGCCATTGCCCTTGAGTTTTGTCGTTAACAGCACATAAAACGACGCGTCTGGTGAAGAAGTGAGCAAGCAAAATAATGAGATCAGGCCATTTTTTGATATATGTGCAGGGGGAAAACTGACTGGGAGGGATTTGGGTGGGACGGGCTGGGGGAGGAGGAGGATGTGGTTGACGGGGAACGTGCAAAAAGCACAAGGCCCTTTTTGTATGGCAGAGAGAGGGAAAGGGAGAAATATAGGAACACGCTCCCCTGCAACTTTTAGTGGGTCGAAGTTGGCTATTACCCAACCAGATCAAGGCGCTTCAGCACGTGGGCGCATTTTATATCTTTCCCTTTTCCCCCAATGAGTTCCTCGTCAAATCAGCCAAATACGACTCTGTACGTCAACAATCTCAATGAAAAGATAAACAAGGAGGAACTGCGTTCTCAACTCTATGCTCTCTTCACGACATACGGCAAGGTCATCGATGTCGTCGCCTCCAAAAGTCAGAAAATGAGGGGACAGGCGTTTTTGGTCTTCAATGACCTAGCGGGGGCGACGTCTGCGATGCGGGCTTGCGAAGGGCTGTCGTTTTATGATAAACCACTTGTAAGTAGTCAAATATATCTGTTCAGCAAGTACGTGAATGTGAAACGAAATCTGCAGCACATCGATTACGCCAAAACAAAATCCTGGGCAACATCGAAGAAGGAGGACCCCAACTTTGTCCCCCCATCGTCAGCCAATGCAAGCGCTCTCGTGAAGCAAGGCCAATCGGCTGTACAGAAACGATCGAGGGAAGATGAAGCCCAGGACGGCGAGAGACAAGTCAAACGAGAGAAGAGTGATGACAGTAGTGACGACGAAGAGATGGAAATCGACGAAGACGACGAGGACAATGGTGCATCCAAGTCGAACGGTGCTACCGGTATGTCGTGCATGTTCATCAGAATACATTCGCCGCATCTGCTTCACAATCCTCGTTTTCCGTTCGTCTTTCGGTAACAAAGGTGGCTCCGCGGTTCCCCCGACCGTTCAACATCCAACGCCAAGATTATTGTGCACAAACCTTCCTCAGGAAGTCACGGAAAGCGTCTTATCCGTGCTTTTCCAACAGTGCGTCTTAAAAATTGCGTATCAATGCATTCCTGGTCAACTTGCCTCTAGATACAATGGGTATAAGAATTGCGAGGTATTGCCCTCGCCGACACCTAACGCGGACGGTCAACGCGTAAAATTCGCGCGAGTTTACTTCCAGTCAGCCGAATTAGCCACGGCTGCCCACGGAGCACTGAACGGGTTCTCTCTCAAGAAAGGCTGGGCGATGTCCGTCGCGTACTTCTAACTCGTATGTGTTTTCCACTATTCAACCAAAGTATCTATTCTTATGGAATTGTTTCTTTCATTCGAAAGCCTAGCTGATGGACTATACGACGCAGCAAACTCTTCCGACGCAGTATACACTAAATTCCCTCTTCATGTACTCAATGCTTTCAGTATCAACTCTCCAAGAGGACCTGCAGATGCTGGATTTTGACCAGTATACAGCTGGCCGTCGACCGTGGTGTGTGACTGTCGGCACAGATATGAGCGTCATGTTTCGTTTTGGGAAGTAAATCAAGCTTCCTCACCTTCCACGGATCTGCGGCCTTTTCGTATTTACCACCCAACTCAGCCAACTTGGTTTCCAGTAAGAAAGGAATAGCATCAAGAGCCTTTACAAGCGTTTCCTCCTGGTTAGAAAATCCTGTGAAAGTCCTCCCTTCGAAGATCGATTTGCCAGAAGCGTCCACAGCTCCGAGGAGTGCGCTAAAGCAAGGTTAAGTGATCAGTTTAAACCGATTTTGACTTCAAGATTCAAGGCGTACCCGGTCCCATGGCACACAGCCGATACCAATTTGCCCGCTTGCCAAAACTAAGAGGAGCGTTAGTAAGCTCCTCACATGTCAACAGCGGACGAAGCGACTTACTTGAGAGGCCAATTTCGCATTCCCAGAGTCGAAAGCCAGGTCGATGATAGGCCCATGACCACCCACGTAGAATATAGCTTCATAGTCGTTGGCGTTGATCTGCGTCAACGTCTGTGCCGTCTCGAGTTTATTCTTAACCGCCGGGTCGTTGAGGAATTTCGCGCATTCAGCGTCCTCCTTCCAAGCCTAAACATTGTGAAAGGAAAACTCCAATCAATTTGCATAATTAGCAGTTTGGCGTTCATTTATTACTGACCGTGACACTCCCCTCGTCGATTGGAGGGTTCGGGCCCTTGGGAGCGGCGAAGTCAATTTGGAATTTCTCGCTGAGGATGTAGTACGGATGGGCTGCCTCTGGGAGGTACCAGCCCTACAATTCCGAAGAAAATTATGGTTAGGCGACCGAGTACGTTCGAAAATGGAGGGGATGCGTACAGTTGCACCGCCAACAAGGTTCTTGTCTGCGGATGTGAAGACGAACAAAATCTTCTTTTGCGACGACATCACTGAGTTATCAGAGTGGGAGGGGATGAGAATGGATGTGAGGGTGATATTCCGGGTATCGGTGCCTTCATTCCCTCGTCTCCAGCACCTTTTAAATCATCCAGAGGGGCACCTGCTTATTCAGTCCATTGGTGATACACGATAGCTTGCGTCAGTGGTGAGCCACTCATCCCAAGCTGATTCCCAATCCTATTACCAGATTCGGTAAAAGATTGATAAGCCAAAAAGCACAAGCGACTCCCAAGCCTCGAGCTTGAGATCTTGAGAACTGGCGACATCGGTGACACGAGAAGCGTTTTGAAACCCATCCCACGAAAGTTCGTCGCCGAGTCTAACAGGTCGAGGCACGCGAGGAAACGCCGCGAGGAGAAACGCCCCGGTTGAACGAGAAAAGCATTAAGATAAGGAGAGGTGGATGAAAACACCATGTTGTAGTACTTACTTTGCTCAGACGGTAGTACCGGAGCCCGGCTGAGACACTGGCATAGAGTGCGTAGGCTCCAGGCTTCTTTCCTACAAACTTACTCAATATCCGCGACTATGTAGCTACAGCAAAGTCACCCTGGATATCCCTTTCAACCTCGCGCTTGGATACCAGACTGATTCCCTTCATGACCCCCGTAGCGAGTTGGCCCAAGCGTTTAAATCTATCTCGGAGACCCAAGACAGTGTGAATATGGTTCACTTCCTGGCTCTCCCATTTATCCCTAGATTCAGCAAGGTCCTGAGCTCGGAGTGGATGTGCAAAAATCATGCATGGCTTCTCAAACTTCGGTGTACGCCAGTACTTCCGCGTAAGATCGACTCAACTTTACCCAGCTTACGGACCCATAGATACGTGCAATAAATACCTCGAAGGAAGTATGGGGCGACAATGCCGAGTAAGCTTCCCCTTTCTCAGAGTGGTCTTCACACGATGCTAACTTTCCGCCCGTGTGCCCAGGTTTGACCCTTCCTGATGGCAGAACCTACCGGAGAACTATGTTCCCTCGTTGTCGTTTCTATCATTTCTTTCTGGACCTCACGGTTGTATTGGCAAGTCGATGGCATTACTCCAGATAAAGACCGTCGTTGTGTGAGTACCTGCCACATAATGTCTGTCCCATGGCTTACAAGGATTCAGGACGCTGGTCTGCCATTTCTCGATGGAGCCGGCATACGACGGACATGTCATACTAGTACCTGCCGCCTCAATGCCTCTCCGGGTCAAAGTGATCCAAAGAAATGGCATTTAGCGCGCTACATCTTCGGTATTTGATCATTCAGAAAGGATGGTTGCAGAGATTACAACGAAAAACCGCTGATAATCGGTATATAAGATTGGTTTGCATTACATTTGGGAGTTGCTAGAGTATCGAAATCAAACACGTTCCATGAACAACCTTGCAACAAGAGTAGAAGATCTTAAACATGGGCAGAAGAGGCCGCCTCACGCTCAGCCTTGATGTGCGCCAGCTTTTCCTCCCGTTCTTTCTGTAGTTGAGTGAATGAGTCGCGTCGCGCCTTAATGATCTGGTTAATGATGTGGATCACTCACACTATGAACCTCTTGGCCCTTGATGGCAGCTTCGACTCGAACTTTCTTCTGCTCAAGTTCTTGCTCAAGCTGACCAGCGTGCTGCTGTTTGAGCTAAGATAATGGATTTATTTAGCCGAAGTCACTAGCCCAGCTGCAGAGACGCATCACGGACCTTGAGGTCTCGGTCAGATTTCTGGAGGTTGCTCATCGCGTCGTCGTGAGCATGCGTGGCTTTGTTCACCGCCCTGGCTGTCTTCAGTTCTTGCTTCTGATTCTTCATTAGATGGTGTTCAGCCTTGTCAGCAGACTATGTAGAATGAACGCGTCGAGATATGGCGTGAACCCGTTTAATGAGTGGGATTTGATCGCGAGGAAGCGTCGAGCGAGCAGTGCCCACCTTTGCCGCCTTATTGAGCGTCGTCTCCAAATGCTTCAAATCGCTCATCGCGTGCTTGACATTGCTGTCCTCCGTCTTCCCGGACTTGATAAGGTCTTTCTCCATGCGTTTGAGAACGTCGGGAGAGGTATGCGACGGTGTTGGTTGGCTCATGGTGTAGTAGAGTTAGTGTGTTATATTGAAGCTGTTGTAGGTGGTGGTAGTGGTGGTGAAGAGATCGACGCCGTTTGCCACTACCTTGGGTTATATACCCACACGGAGGATCCAAGGGGAGAGGCTTGGGAAAGGCTAAGCCCTACGTCATTGATGTCATGGAAAGCCAGTTAAGGCAAGTCAGCTGCTAAATCTGGAAATGATAAAGCCTGACGTCGTGGAGTCGTGTAAAGTGGGGAGAAGCTGTTTGGCTTGATGTCATGGACTGGGAACGATAAGGTGGATAGGGCCTTTTTATGAAATAAAGGGCCACAAGATGAAGATGCTCGAGGTACGAAGGGCGAATACAAACAAAACAATTACAAAAACGGATACTTGTCAGATATGTTCAATATACGATGTGCACTGACTTGTTCTCATACTCAGGCCAACGTTCCGTGACAGCCTCCACGATAAAGTGCGCAACATCCTTCCTCGAAATTGTGTACCCACTCAGCTCCTTCTCTTCAGAGACCCTATACGGCGGTTTCTGATCTCCCGTATCGGCCTCACTCTCGCCATCTGTAAGCCACGCCGGTCGAACGACCAGTATCCGCGGAACCTCACCCTCCTTCGGCATGCCCGGTCGTTCTTTCCAATGCTTCTCTAGAATCTCTTCACTAGGTTCACCATTTTCCCGACCGTTCCATGGCAATCCGGCAGCATGATGTGCAAGCACCTCTAGCCCAAGTTTGTCTTTGTGAGGAAGTCGGAGGAGATACCCATACACTGGTTTCAAAGCAAGCGGCAGGGCGTCATGGCCTTGCTTAGTAAGTCCACTGGAAGAGATGGCGACAATTCTGGGGAGAGGGGAAGTTCGGGGGAGTGTGCAGAGGACATTGGCGAAGCATTGTGTGACGAGATTTGGTGGGGTGATAATCGCGCCCTTCAAGATGTGAAACGAAGGTGCACCGCCTTGGAAATGCAAACATCAACACGATATCAATGTGAAAATCTAGAAGAGACCTCACCGACGGTGAACAAGAGCACGTCAACTGGCCCCTTACGACCAGCCTCCTCCCAAGCGTGTCTGACATCAGCTAGGACCAACGCGTCGCCCTTAACGAGCTGAGCGTGGCCGCTCTTGATGTAAGCTTGGATTGAAGTGTCCGCATCGAACGCAGACACCGATCGCAGAAGAAATGTGACAGTATGACCTAAAGCTACAGATCAAAGTACGTTAGTACCAAAGAGGCGTGGATGAGGACTCGGGGGAGCGACAAACCTAAGAACTTCGACGCCGCATGGTACCCAATGTTCTTGGATGCACCGATGGCAAGGATATTTAGTGACATGGTGGATGAGGAGAGGAGGTGTGAATGCAACTGACCTCCTGAAAAGCAGCAGCATTTATAACGCACTTTGGACCCTGTGGCGGTCCAACTCCTCAGCGCTGCCGCCGACTGCGGTTTGAGCGCAGCACTAGTGAACACGTTAGGGTACACATGCACGAATGCGTACCTAGCATAGCAGCCTGCGTGCGCACACGTTCTTCCGACTGCCGGGATTGCTGCTGGACTGACGGCATTTGAGGTGTACCGCGGGCTTCGGTCCTTCCGAGGGAATGCTGGCGCTTGCCTATATGGAATCGACGACGCTATGTTCATGTCTGGATTAGCCTGGTGGCCGGTATGATACTAAACGTTCGATTACGATGACTAGAGTGGTCCAGTCAGAACATGTAGTCAGTACATTCTGTCAAAACAAGTAACAGAATGTATAGGACATCGACAAAAATAAAGGATCCCAACCCTTAAATACAAGTACCACCAAACTTCGGAACGACTATGATGGGCAGCATAACCATCGAGCTATCTTTTTGCGTAGGGGATGACAGACTGGTGAGGAAATTAGTCAATGACACCGAGATGGTCTTCTTTAATCGTTCCAATGGCAAACTACAAGAAAACCGATGATGAACGGTGGGAGGAGACCATGACTATGTGAACTCACAATTTCCGTCGCGTCAACACGCGTCCCAACGATCTTTAGTCTGACCCTCGTGTTCTTTTCGACGATCTAAGAGGGCTGGTTAGAGGGCGGTTACTTGGGCTCTTCGGATGGCGAACGTACCTGCTCATCGGAAGCAAACGAAGGGGGGTTTGAAGTGGGGTCAAATTTCATGTCGGGATGGATGAGCTGCATTCAGAGTGCCCATCAGAGACATGACCTGCAAGCGGAAGGAGGGAGTCAACTGTACTTGGTGAGACACGAAAACCGTCAGCGGCCCAACATCGGCGAAGAAGCCCATCTATCCGAGTAATAAAGCACCCTTAGCAGCCGTACGAATCAGAAAAGCACAAGCCCAACGCACCTTGTTGACGTTGTTCACGACACCATCAACGACCTCCCCCTTGAACGGCTTGAAGACAATGGCGCGGTAACGAGTTATGAACTCTGCCTGTCCGCTTCCGCTCAGCACCATCCCCTTTCCAATATCCAATATGGACACGACGGCGATGATATACCCAAAAGATCCAGAACAAGTCCCTTCGACATCAGAGTAAAGTTTCGTTTCAAGAAAGTTCAGCATCCGAGGGCCAAAGTACGATGGATGCAGAAGGATGGTGTGGGTGAGTTCTTTCTTCAATCAATTTCCCAGTCCAGAGCATGATCAAAGTCGGGTCAGGTTAACTTGGAAAAGGACGCGAAAAGGATTCTTACGATGAAGAACATGGCGGTTGATGGTGAGACACGAACAAGCGCGCATGATCACACTTGTCCAAGCTTGTCAAGACTCCATTATGTCCATACGAAATACTACTCGGGCTTAATGACTCAATAAACAACGTTCACTTTCTTGTTCTCAAACTCTGCCCAACGATTCGTCACCGCGTCCACGATAAAATGCGCGATATCTTTCCTGGATATCCCATACCCACTGTTCTCCTGCTCTGACACCCTGTATCATATGGAGGGGACGTTTTGGGGATTGCGCAGAGAACGCTGGCGAAGCATTGGATAACGAGGTTCGGTGGGGCTATTATGGACCCCTTCAGAATATGGACCGTCGGAGTCGCGCCTGAGAGAACGCGAATCAATGTGTAAGTACGTGTCTATCAACGAACATACACACTGCGGACGGACGAAGTCACTCACCGACTGTGAATAGCACTACGTCGACTGCTCCTTTGCGAGTGGCCTCATCCCAGGCACGTTGGATGTCAGCTTGCACCAAGGCATCGCCCTTGACGAACTGCGCACGCCCGCTCTTGACATAATCCTGGATAACAGTGTTGTCATCAAATACCGACACCGATCGTAGGAGGAAGATGACGGTGTGTGGGGCACTCGTCAACTTCGTCGAAACCAAAGAGCAGGTGAGGGACAAACTTTGACGTTGCATAGTATCCAATGTTTATGGATGCCCCGACGGCGATCAGTGATTCAGACATGTCGTGCTGATGAAGGTGAGTGATATTGTTTCAAGTTGCGAATAACAATTAATGGGTTCTTTATAATATCAGGCAAGGACCTATTAGAGAGCAGTCGTAAATCCCTGGACTACGTACCACAACACAAAGCCCTAGCAGCGCCCATGCTACGTCTGAATAATAATGTTATAGCTAGGTAGTGGGGCCGACTAGCTCAGCTGGTTAGAGCGTCGTGCTAATAACGCGAAGGTCTTGGGTTCGATCCCCACGTTGGCCAACCATTTCTAAAGTTTCTTTGCCTCAAATTTTGTCCTATCAAACTCTTCAATTCGTGCTGAAGAGTTGTAGCTAGCCTCAAGGCCTCGCAGGTCTTCTGAACCTTCAATTTTTCCAATTACTGCGACATATGTACGTTACGATCACTTCTTGGGCGCTTAGATAATGTACGACTTCCAAGTCCTGGCAGTTCGTTCCTTCTCTCATACATTCGCACGCAATGTCCTCTTTTTTCGGTCTGTAAGTACCAACCCTTGGGCTTGTCTTCACAAATCATTGGCATCAACAAGCTTAACACAGAGGGAAAACGCGAACTTTCAAGCCTCGCAAGGATGTGCCAGAAGGGACGAAGCAATATCAGCTGAGGAAGTACGCTGAGGCCACTTTGGTGAGCCGATCCTCTGCCTCTTCACAGAGGTGAAACTGATCTGAATCGCGTAGGGATCAGGAAATCTCAGGCTGGCTGTTCAGCTACCCGAAGGAGAGGATCTGAACGAATGGTTGGCTGTACATGGTGCGTTTCAGAGAGATCCTCACTGTTGCGCATGGGTACTGACGTTCGTGATGCCGGCTGCAGCTGTGGATTTCTTCAATCACTTGAACATGCTTTACGGTACTGTGACAGAGTTTTGTACTCCTCAAGAGGTAGTCATCCACGTTTTGAGTACGTGATTAGGCATTGGTTGAATATCTTGTGCTTCTAGTGTCCCATCATGTCCGCTGGTCCGAGGTACGCTTTCTATTTGTCTGTTGGTTCAAGTGGATTGTGATGCATAATCGTTCGCCAGATATGAATACCTGTGGGAAGATGGAATCAAGTACAAGCGTCCTACCAAACTTCCCGCTCCCGACTATGTTGACGCGTTGATGAATTGGGCGCAAGGCTTGCTCGATGACGAGAATGTCTTCCCTAACAAGATCGGTAAGTCGAGCATATTCCCTTGTATGCTTGCGGGCCCTCGCTCAGACCTACCAGGTGTGCCATTCCCTAGAAACTTCAAGGACACGGTTAGAACCATCGTCAGACGCCTGTTCAGAGTGTACGCACACATATACAGCAACCACTTTGATCATATATGCGCTCTTGGCATCGAAGGTGAGTTTACTTCGTTCAATCGAAGCAATGACAACGCCATCCCCTAACTCGTTTCTCCTAGCTCACCTCAACACGAGTTACCGTCATTTCTTCCTCTTCATCAACGAATTCGAGCTGATCGACAAGAAAGAGCTGGCTCCGCTGGATGAACTCAACGAGGCGATCCTGGCTGAAGACAGAGCTCGGTAGTGCGGGTGCGTGCGTCTAAGTAGGTACTGGAACGGAATGTAATTATATACCACGAGAACACGTAATGTACAAGTCCTAATATCCCATTGAGTAGTCCAAGATGTGTTATGGAGATAGGTTGCAAAGATGAAGGATGACAAGATGGTGACGAAATGAACAGCGAAATTCAAGCTTCAAGGTGCGTAGATTCTCTCTCCTTTGTATGTTTTCCCATTGGCGTCTAATAGTTTCTTCAGCCTCGTTGCCGTTTCTCTGACGACGTCTCTGGCCTCCTCAAGCCCCTTCCAACACCCTCCGACGCTCCAGCACTCCGAACAGGCTTTGCTAGCAGCGTTCATGGTTTCCAGCTCCAACTCTCCGCGGTTGTGGAGGAAGCAAACCATATCTATCAGCTGGGAGAAACCGGTCAACCAGGATTGCACTCCCCCTTCCGGGTTCAGCGTTGTGTCCGTAACGAGGAACGACGAGGAGAGGTTGATGCATTGTCGTAGAACCTTCTGGTCCACCGACGCTGTCGGCGGCGTTGCACCCGATGCTGCGTGTAGAGGTTTCGAAGTCGTAGGCTTTGTCATGCGGGGTATGATCCTTATGACAAACTTGCTATAGTCCGTTGGAGTATTGGGTATCATAGAAGCCGCCTATTATACAGAGTCAAGCTAGGGGGCTTCTAGACAGACTTTATAGGCCTACGCACTGGTATATCCGCGTCGCCCTGCATCGTAGCTATTATAATAAAAGGTCTAGAACGCCATTACGATCACAGATAGACAGGAGTTCGAAGACGCGGGCTCACAAAGGCTCACAATCGTCGCTGACTCCTTCCACCGAAGTTGCGTGGGGTACAACGATCAACGATCGCCGCAAGCCAGGCACCAGAGCCATGTGAGTATTTGAGCGCCCACTTCGGGGTTTGCCGACCATCCGTTGATTTCCACTAGGCTCTGACCGATACGCGTTCAGAGGCCACGACAACAACCTCCACTCCCTCGTACCAGGAAAATGGCCAGCCAGCTGAACAAGTTCTTGGTCTCGCTGACGCCACCACCATTCCACACGCCAGACGAATACGATGGTCTCGAGTACAGATGGAGGTTCTTGACCTTCAGACCAGCGTGTGCGTTCGTTTTTGCCCATTTTTGCGGTTTTAACTTACGGACATTTAGATTTCACAAATGAGGTATACCTCATCGGAGGTATACTCTTCTATGTTTTGTATTTCCTGTATGGAAAATCACAGAACGCACGGAGAGCGAACAAGTGGTGTGTTCACTTCGCTCACATGCACGGTCGGCGGACTAAGTTGCTTCGACGTACAGGTACGACGCGCACATGCCGCTTCTATCTTCGCAGTTCTCCAAACCAACCGTAAATGGCTTGGTTTCTGACGGATACTCCGATTGCTTCAACTTCTCGACCGGGAGGCGCAACATCGCCTCTCTGCACTCCATCTTCAAATTCCGACCGCGTCATGACTTGTTGCAAATGTTGTATCAGACGATATACGGACTTGTCGAAGTGCATACCACGTACACGGACGACCTGGAGTTGGATTTTACACTTTCGGACGGTGCTGTGCACGACGGCTTCGTATGGGCGGTAGTGAAGAAGGAAGAGTTGCGCACGGCGAAAGATGGTCGTTGGGATCTTACCTTCACCAAGACTGCGGACAACTCTGCACTCCCCTCGCAGTTCTCGGTCATGTCAGAATTTGCAGATGTGACGGACAGCATCATCAAATCCACAGGCCTAGTACAGATGTTGCAAGACCCCGCTATCCTGCCGTACTTCCGCTCCCTTTCGGTACGTGCTGTCCTCATCATGGTAGACGCATCACCATTTAACGCGTTTCTCTTGCCGACTAGATCACGGACCAACCTCGCGACCGTCCGACTGTACCAGAGGCATCAGAGAAGCATGTCATTCTCACCTTACACTGTCCACCTCCCTCTGCCTCGCCCTACCCCACCCTCCACTTTACCGAGGCCTTATTCAACTTTATCGACTCGCTTCACAAGCTCTCGTTGAGGCCCGAGACGAAGAGCAAATTGAAGAAATACCGTGACGATGTGACGAAGGAGATCAAGCTTGACTCAGAAAGGGAGAAGCGGGAGGAATTGGAGCAGCAAGCTGAGGAGAAGAAGGCGGAGAAGAAGAGGAAAGAGGATGAGAGGATATCGAAACTCAGCGCTGCTGAACAACAAAAAGTGCGTGCATCATCTCACCCCCATGAGCTTTCATCTGTTTCTCAGCCGTGCACATGTGTATTCTAGATCCTTGACAAGGAACGCAAACGCGCTCTTCGTAAAACTCAGGGCAAAGTTGTACGCAAGTAGACACATTGTCCTAATACCCCCCAAGCCTCTACGGGCGCGTTCGAACCCTCGAGTTACAGCGCATGGTGTTTTAATTTACTGCTTGTTATCTTATTGCTTTTATTGTTCTACCAGGTTATTTCTCCTGCTGGATATCCTCGCGTACGTTATGGTTGTTCGGGGAGGTACGTCGTGGCCACCGAGGACGTCGTTTCTGGTCTACCACTCCTCACACTTAACTTCAAGCTGGCGCTCGCTCACATCGTTCAAGTATACTTTTGAGGCCAAGATCGAGGGTCATGCAGGGATGCCGTACCTACCACTCAATGGGCTGTACCCCGTATCCTTCTCGCCGATGCTCAACTCAAGCTCCGTAGACTATCGCTGCTCAGGAAAGTATGAATTTGAGATCTCATTTCGACTTTTGATTTGAACGACGACCACCGGTCGGTTGCCGTCCTTTACTATTCCCATCTTTGTATGTACTTGTTCTCTCGAGCATCGTGTTTCTATCCACTTCGGGAGGCCGAACGATCTTACCTCGTGGTTTCATGGCGAAGCTTTATTTGGGAGGTCATAAGGTATCATCACGATGAGAGCAGCCCTCTTGTGCTACCCAGAAAGCAGAAAGCTGACGAAATATCATATAGGCGTTTTTCCTCTACAAGAATCTTCCCTCGGGCGGACAAGAATACGGCGGCACGCATGTTATAAAGGACGTACAATGGCTCAGCCGGAGTCTACTGAGATCATATAGATCCGAACTGGGACCCGTCTCGAGGGCTCCGCTGTACATCAGAACAGTATCCAGATTCCAGAAGATGCACGACTGTCATTCTCTTTCGCCGATGTGACGCTGGTGAACACTTGACGGACGCTTCTCACAGGCATCACGCCTTCTCAGTCATTTAATCTTCATAGAAGCACCGCAGACGGCAATTATAAGCCAACTAGTTGCTGGCGAAGGAAGTTACCTGCTCACTTCTCCTAGATCTTTCCTCTATATCGTCATGTTGGACAACCATCCTTACGTCGCTACCTTTGCAGCTCTCTTGGCTATGGGTTTCCTAGTTCACCAGTGGCTGACCCGATCGAAGCCCGATGTACGACTACCAGCTCTGCAGGTTTTCAGTTTCATTTCGCTTCAGAACTAACTCCCATTTCTTCAGCTCAGGGCCATCCCAGCCGTCGGTTCAACTGGAAAGCTTTCCTCCCTCGTTGATGCTTTTCGATTCTTCCGCGACGGGCATATCATGATACAGGAGGGAATTGAAAAGTACCAGTCCGCGGCGTTCAAGGTCCCGATGGTAACCGAATGGATGGTCGTACTCAGCAAAGCAAGCCTGGTGGACGACATTCGTCGAGCTAAAGAAGACGAATTATCGTTCTTTGATGCTACAAAAGAAGTCAGGACTCTCCACGGTTCTAGCGACTTCCCCTCTTCTAAACTTACTTGGCGTATAGCTCTTGCAATTGCCGTATCTCTTCGGAAACGACACCAGCCACTATCGGTACCATATCGATGTCGTTCGAGCTCCCCTCACACGGAACATTGCTTCCAAGTTCTCTGCTGTTAAAGACGAGGTTTCGGCCGCGTTCAGCGACAATATCCCGCAAACCGAGGGTAGGCTACGCTGCTCCATAATCTAACCTTGACATTGATCAACGCCAAAGAATGGAAATCGGTCAAAATCCTTGACGCTGCCAGGCAAGTGGTGACGAGGACAAACAATCGCGTGTATGTCGGGTTGCCGCTATGTGAGGAATTCGGACACTCTTTTCTCCCCAAGTTATGCTGAATATTGGGGTTCACTGTTGAAGGCCGTGATCCAGACTGGACCGATCTAAACATCAAGTTCAGTATACGACTGATAATAGCTAGTTTGATGCTGGGTGCCATGCCGCGCGTCTTCCGGCCGTGAGTTAGTCCTGTCGTACTCTACGATTCCATGCTTATTTCACCGTAGGATTATCGGACCGCTGCTCTCCCCCACGCCCAAGGCCGTAAATAGGGCCAAGAAACATCTTGAACCACTTATTGCCCAGCGGATGAAACTTGATACTGAGCTGGGCACCGACAGAAAGGGTAGACCGGTGCGTTGGCGTAATCGTGCCATGGACCACGACTTATCCTTGGTTATAGAATGATTTGATCACTTGGTTTATGGACGCTGCCCCCGAATACAAGACGAATCTTACTTCGTACACTAAACGAGTTCTTTTGGTGAATCTCGTATCCATTCAAAACACCTCAATGGTAAGAATACCGTCCGCTCAACCCTCAAGTTGTATTAGTGGCTGACCTTATAGTCAGACGTTCACACAAGTCCTTCTCCAGCTTGCTGGACGACCTGAGTATGTCGAACCTCTTCGAACGGAAGTAGACTCCGTTATCGGGCAAGAAGGATGGTCGAAAGGTTCAATGGAAAAGCTGCGCAAGTTGGATAGTTTCGTCCGTGAATGTGTTCGGTTCGAAGGTTTGACCTCTCGTGAGTCCTCTTCGCCCATTCAACAGTCGATTCAAGGCCAGAAACATTTCGCTCACTATTTACTATCCATGTCAGTCGCGTTGTTCCGCGTCGTCCGCAAGCCTGGGGGCTTCACCTTCTCCGACGGAACACACCTTCCACAAGGCACCTCCGTCGCATTTTCTGGATGGGATGCTCATCACAGTGAAGAGAATTACGTAAAACCCCACGAATTTGACGGGTTTCGGTTCTCCAATATGCGGGACTCTGAAGGCCACGAATCAACATCAACTGACCATCGATTCGTACAGACAAGTCCGGAACATCTATTTTGGGGCCACGGACGCCATGCCTGTCCTGGAAGGTGCGTCGAGATTGGATTTTGCCTTCATTTCCGGTCCTATGCTCATCCGACCTATCATGGTTTTTGGTGAAATAGATTCTTTGCAGCAAACGAGCTGAAGGTTATGCTCGCACATCTCCTCCTCAACTATGATTTCAAGCTCGAGCACAAAAACCCACCTACCAAATGGTTCAGTGGAAGAATAGTCATTAACAGTGATACCAGAGTGATGTTTAGAAAGAGGCGTTCATGATATGTCATTGTGAACACAGCGTTTTATACAAACCTCTCCAAGCAGCAACAGAAAGTGCATACTAGTACGCTCACCCCTGTGACCTCGCCTACGTTCCTCCAGTGTGTATGTGTTTTACCATATCCTTGACCTGGAATGCCAGCGTACGCTTCGTAAAACTCAGGGTAACGCCGTGCGCGAGGAGGCGTCATCTGTTGTAAAGAGGAATGATCTTCCCTCGCGATAGGTCACTTTCAGTGTTGATGGCAACGCTGAATAACGCACTTGGCGTACTCATTGGTAGGTCCGTGAAACCTCGGAGCCTCTGATACCGTCAGTATGTTATACTATCTATGAAGCGCATGACTCACGGTTCATGAGGGTCTGGAAAGAAAAGGCTGGACTCAAAACCTTGCGCATTTGCCTGTGTTCATCACCAGTGACTGTACCGAGACTATGGCCACCAAAAAACCTAAAATCTCCTTGAGAAAGATGGCTATCGACCAATGGATGAGCGAGGCTATCTGGAGCTTCATCATTAGGACACTTACGCGTGGATAGAGAGTCCATTCAGCGACCAGAATTCTTTGGAGTGTCGTTGGTTTCGTGAAAATTAAACACTCCATTCCTATCGGTCCAACGACGTCGCGGACGACAGAGCCACATGTTTTCAGCCATTTACAATGAGAGCTACCAGCCTCCTCTTTCAGAATGACCGAGAACTGCCCGGTAAGGAGTCCACCAAGAGGAGGTCCTGGAACGATTCGCAGTGGCGACAAGAAGCGAGGCCACAGGACCAAGCGGTAGACGATTTGCCAGACGATCCAAGCTACCCGTAGGATGTAAGATAAGCCAGTCATTTGGTGTGATTATTGTGACTAGATAGAACTCACCACTGATACACGTCAAGATGGATGTTGGCATGAAATTCCGCAGAACCTGAGATATAGCAGATGTTAGCCATTGAGAACCTGTATAAATCATGAGGAGGGCAAGCTGAACTTGAGGAAAAGGAATCAGCGAAGAATAGGGATGTGCGGAGCCTCTCGAAACGCCAGGAACTATGTTGCCATTACAATGATTGAATGTGTGGCAGTTAGACTTGACTGGCAGCCGAGTGGGCTGCATTTGCCACAGTTCGCGATCCAACTCTCCACTGCAATTGGATCCGGATGCAAAGCTGAGTTGATTTATATTTGTACACGTCTGTGAGGCACATTCGATATACCCACGGAAGTTCTATAACAGCAGATTTTAGACCCTAATTGGTGATGGTTCCGAAGTTCAACAACGATACAAATACATCTGGAAGTAATGATATCAGTCATCGTGGTGAAGTTTCCTAGTATGGACGGGCTTACAAGTGTCTGCATGCATCAAAAACACGTCTAAGGTTAATGGACAGCTCGAAGGTCATGAAGAAGGCGTCCCCGGAGCTCTCGGAGGCAAGATATCGAACGGGGACGGCTTGAGGCAGCGGGACAAACAGGGCCTGCATTGGACGAAGGTGTGTCGGGTTCACCAAGAGGACGACCCTGGAACATAGACCAATAAACTGAGAGTTCGTGCGAAGGGCTCTACAGGCCTACCTGGGCCGACTTTCTATTTTGAACGACCCACCAAGCGCCCTCGGTTGCTCGTCTTTGGATGACAGCTCTGCTCGAACTATCGGTTCTTCTGGGTTTACTAGACGCTTGAGTTTGATAGTCTTCTCTCTTTGAGTAGTGGTTATCTCGGTGTCTTTCCTGTTGGTGATCCAGATGGTCGTGCCACTCGCACCAGTGTTCGTAATCCTCCTGGAGATGTGTCGGTTCACTTGAAACTTGATGGAGGGCCGCCCAAGATGCAAGGCTCTGTAGAACGATTGTAAGAAAGGGTTTCTAGTGAAATGATAAAGTCACTGAAGTCCAGACCTTCGAATGCTCGCCTTCACCAACAGGACGATGACTCTGAGAGCGATGGCGTTCATGGGTACTCAGCTCCAGCGCGTATTTGAGTCCTATCCATTCATCCTCGTCGGCTTCATCGGCAGCAATACGATTCTCAGAATCAGCCTTGACCTCGAGTTCCTCGTCCTCGTCCAGGTTGGTCGATTGAGTTGGTCGTACGGGCTTCTTCCCCTCTTGGACTTCATGGGACAAAGCGGGCGCATATAGCCGGTCATCTGAGGAGTACTGGGTCATCCGCCGAGGACTGCTTTTGAAGTGACGCGCATATATGCGATCCAGAGCTGGGGCTGGGAAATCCACAGGAGAAGAAGCATCATAGAAAGATATTTGAGGAGTTTGGGTTGGTTCAGAGCCATCGTTCTCAGTACCACCGAGGAGCGAGTCAGGAGTGAGTGGTGGAGTCTGGTCGTCGGCGGGTAAGGAAATATCAAGAACAACACGTCGGTGCGGGTCTGAAATTGTGTCCTGGTAGCCAGTGGAGCGAGGAGGTTCGTAGAAACTAGAAAGCATTCGTTTGACGTGTGTAGGAGAGACTTGCTGGTCCTTTCGGCCACGCTGAGAAGGTGGCGTCCGTTCAAAGCGAGTACCTTCTTTCTTCAGCGCAGAGCTCATACGATGAGGTAACGAGGTCGAAGTTGGGGGAAAGGCGACTTCAAACTGGGTTTCGGGGTGTCGTTCGGGGGAGTGCGCGCTTGGAGACCGTCGTGGAGGTTGCGGAGACCCAGCCCAAACTCTACAGATATTGATAGCATCGATGTAAGGATCGGTTTGGAAGTCGTCCTCGTCCTCGTTGTCTCTAGCTGTCTGAATCCGGGTATGTATGTTGACGCTGATGTCGATCTTTGGAGGCGATCCAGGAGGGATATGAGTAGGAGAAACCCCAGCCTGAGCATGCGTCGGAGAGCTGTTCAAAGTCAACAGAGAACTTATGGAGGAGATGGCGTTGGCAGCCGAGCGCAATGTCTGAATACGAGAGAAGAGCCCAGAAGGACCATGGGGTTGAACAACGTTATCAGCTTCATGGACATTTGTTGAAGCTACTTGTGTAGGTGAATCAGAGCGACGCCGAGACGCGTCCTCGTTGCCCACGATGATGATAGACTGAGGCATGGTGGTGGTAGGAGGAGAGAAAATACGCATCACGTGGGCGTGACGCTGATAATATGAGTGGGGATCGTGGGTCTAATACAAATAGGGCTACATGATACAGAACAAGGCAGCTTTCGCTAGTCCTTTGCAAGAAGAAACGCGTCGAGCTCATCATCAAGCTCCTGCTGGCTTTTGGGCTGCCGTCGCTCCCTGGACCGACGCTGTCGACCGCGTCCCCGACGTTGTGGTTCCCCAAGGTGCGTATCGGAATGCTCGCGATGTCTGCCCCATTCTAGGTCAGCTTTCTCGCTTTCCCAACCCATCATCCTATCTTCGCGCCGTCTCCGTGAAGGGGCCGTTATTCGTGATGCAAGGGTATCAGGAAGGAAACGCATATTCGAGGTGCGTTCAAGTAACGTTCGGCCATCGGAAGCAATGTGGTCGGATCGCATTTTGGACGATGAAGTATCCTGCATGTCGGTGTCCTCTTGGTCAGAGTCGGCAGCGAGAAACCGGTCGAGATCGTCGTCGAGCTTGGCTCGCTCCGACGCCGCGTCGTAGGGTTCTCCATCACTGTGCCTCGTTTCGCGCCTTCTCCGTTTCGCGTCTTTCTCTCTATCTTCTTCGGTCTTCATTCCGTTGAGCGATTTCCCTGCGCCTTCGCCATGCTTTCTATAAAATTGACTCTGCTTCTTCGCGCCTTTCTTCTTGACATCCTCGTGTCTCGCCCACCGCATCCGTATGGCCCCCTTCAGTCCTTCAGCCTTTCCTAAGGTAATGTTGATGCGCTCTTCCGGTGCCCAGACGGCGACAGGGACGGGCTTCGCTGTGACAAAGCCGTCATCGTCTTCTGTCTCTGTCGGCGACTTCTGCAGGTAGCGATGGGCAGTTCGAGCAGTCTTGGAAGACGCGAATACGAGAACACAGGTCGTATCGTCAATCCATTCCATTGCCAAGGGTTGTGTATCAAAGTGGGTCGCGTACGCAAAGAGACGTGCGGTGGGTAAACTCCCAATGGGTGTTCCATGCAGGAGAAGTGCGTTCGAGCGGTATGAAGAATCTGTGGAGCGTATGTAATTAGCAGGAGATACATTGAAACTGAGGTGTATCCTGACCTTCAGTGACTTCCATGTCGTCTCCCTCTTCCGTGGGTTCACTCATACCACGCTTCCGCTGTACCCGCGTAGCCAGGACGGGGCTTCGGAATTAACATAACCTAGTTTCACTACCTTGGACTGCTTGCGCACCTTACCGCCCGCCATCTGCATTTCGGAAAGCAGGTAGACTTTGGTTTGGCCGATTCTGCTGGCTAATGCTTGGCTTGCCTCAAGTTGTTGGTCTTCATAAGACGTTGTATCGTCATACGATAGTGTGGTGGTTTCATCATACGTTCCTGGTACGACGGGTTCGACAACGTCCATGACGAGAAAAATACGGGGGAGGGAAAGTGGGAGTACGTGTTTAATTAAGCAGGGGGACGATTGATGAAAGGACAATGACCGTGGGTCGTGGGAATTCATTACCTGTTCTGGAGCCGCAAATAATCGCACCAAGCTCGTTGTGACTTTCGACGACGACCATGGCGGACGAACCACAGGCCTCGACGAGCAAAAACAAAATTCATCGCAAAGACAAACGTCAGGCTTTATCTTTTCATGATTTTCCATTCAACTGACTTCTTGAAACAGCTTGGGACACGGATGACATTGACCAGTAAGTTGTTATGCCTTCACACTGAAATTTGGATTTGACCGAATTGAATAGTGTAAGCTCGTTCGTCACCTGGAAGGCAAGGATGGCGCATTAACTCTTCACCAGTGGAAAGTAGATCCATTCCAACCTGGCGACAACAAAGCTGGGCCATTTACCGAAGAGTCTTCGTTCGCGACGCTTTTCCCAAAATATAGGGAGAAATACCTGCGAGAGGCCTGGAGTGCAGTCACCAAGGCTTTGGAAACTCATGTGAGCTCTGATGATATCAGTTCTAATTTATTAAACTCACGACGGCTACTGAAGGGCGTAGCATGTACGCTCGATCTTGTTCATGGTTCCATGTCAGTCCGCACGACGAGAAAAACCTACGACCCATATATCATCCTCAAAGCGCGTGATCTCATCAAACTTCTCGCTCGTGGTGTTGCTGTGACACAGGCTGTGAAGATTCTGGACGATGGCGTTGCGTGCGATATCATAAAAATCGGAAACTTGGTTCGGAATAAGGAGCGATTTGTGAAAAGGCGTCAGCGGATTATTGGTCCAGACGGGAGTACACTGAAGGTGTGCTTACTATCAACAACGTCCATCCCTCATATAACCGTGTGCATAGGCGATCGAACTGCTCACCCAATGCTACGTTCTCGTACAGGGCAGCACAGTCAGCGTCATGGGACCATTCAAATCACTCAAGGAGGTTAGACGCATTGTCATTGACTGCATGAACAATATCCACCCCATCTACCGAATCAAGGTATGCTCGACATCCTCCTTTCTCTATCCTACCCTTCAATTTCTGCCCTAAGGAACTCATGATTCGACGTGAACTCGCGAAAGATCCCAAACTAGCTGGAGAATCATGGGATCGATTCCTTCCCCAATTCCGAAAGAAACACTTGAAGACGTCCGAAAAGACGGCGAGAAAGAACGAAAAACTTGCTAGTCAAGAAGAAGCAAGGAAGGAGGCTGGTTTGGCCGCCAAGCCTACTAAACCCGCGAAGAAAGTCTACACGCCATTCCCTCCTGCTCAATTACCCCGCAAGGTCCGTTTCTTCTCTTCTATAGCATCTAGCACTCGTTTAAACCAAGCCTCAGGTTGATCTCCAACTTGAATCCGGAGAATACTTCCTCAAGGCGCGTGAAAAAGAAGCCAGAGAAAAGGAGCGACGAGAGCAAAAACAATCCGAAGTCACTGCGAAACGTCGTGCTGAACGGGCCGAGGCATTTGTGGCACCAACTGAGGACGCTGCTCCTACAGTTGAAGAAAAACGGAAACGACGAATTTCTGCGGTGCGAATGGAGGTTGAGATGGACGGAGAGGAACGTGATGGTGTTGAGTTGCAGAAGAAGAGGAGAAAGAAGCATCGCGTCCCAGAATCGATGGACACTTCCTAGTATTGGCTTTGTATGTGCGTTCACCTCATCATGCCTCCCTTAGTTGATGCAAATATGACTGTAACCTGTGCATGACATCGTGTCTACGACATCGAGTCACGTACGCCTCTTTCTGAACATCACTCTCGCATTATTGTCGACGACTACTGTGGCATTGAACCATTTAGTAGGCGGGATTCGGTCCTCAAGCTTCACATCATAGTTGAGGAGGACATGTGCGAGCATGACCTTGATCTCGTTTGCGGCAAAAAATCTATGGCGCCAGAAAAGTATGACTGGCAATGGAACACACGAGTCGTGTACGACGTACCTTCCGGGACAAGCATGGCGTCCATGTCCGAAAACGATATATTCTGGACTCGTGCTCACAAACCGATGACTAGCCGATTCATCTTCTGATCGTTGCATATTCGAGAATCGGAACCCATCAAATTCGAGGGGGTTGACGTAGTTCTCTTCGCTGTGGTGAATGTCCCATGCGGCGCATGCAATGTGAGTGCCTTGGGGAAGGTGTGTCCCATCGGAGAGGGTGAAGCCCTCAGGATTGCGGACGACGCGGAGCATGCTGACTGATCCATATGAATGTCAGCAACACGGTTCTGGTCCTAGAAAGGTTTGAGTGGACTCACTAGAGCTCATGCCTTCCCATCGGAGGCATTCTCGGAGGAAACCATCCAACTTGTGCAACTTGCCCATGGCAGCCCTGGACCATCCCTCCTGTTCAATGACGGATTCAATTTCCCTCCGAATAGGATTAATGTACTCAGGTCGCCCTGCAAGCTGCAGAAGGGCTTGCGTGAATGTCTGGCTCTGAGTCAGCTACCAAATAATGCAAGTCCCATGTGAACGATCTTCTCACAGTCGAGCTAGTGTGGATGGCTGAGATGTTCACCAACAGCACTCGTTTGGTGATTGCAGTGACATTTTTCTCATCCTCGGGCGCGGCATCCAACAGCCAAGTTATGAGATCGTTCTAGGCCAGTGATGAGCAAATCCGTGAACTGTCGTATAATACTTACGTTGACGTACAGGTCTATCCTCTCGATCGAAACCAAGCTCAGCATCATCTTTCATGCGCTGTGTAATGAGTGGCTCAAGGTGTTTCCTGGCCCTCTTGACGGCATTGGGCATTCGACCGAATAGCGGTCCGATGATTCTATGGTGAAATTAGCATAGACACAAGGAGAAGGGCAAGGCTAACTTACACCCGGAATGAGGGTGGGATAGCATTCAAAAAGAGAGCAGTCAAGAAGACATGAACAGTGAATCTGGTGTTGAGGTCGCAATAGTCCGGATTGCGGCCTAATATTTCAAAAGTCAGGGACCTGTCAGATCAAGGAGCCCTCTTCAAGATATACCCTGCACGCTTCACAAGAGGGATTTGTGACGTCCGAGTGATTT